>CANXYI011793274.1:0-13097 GCA_948208565.1 Hura crepitans
ATCATTAATATATCATCAACAAGCAATCAATCAACACATATGGCCTCAGGCCCAAAAACATTAGACTTAGAAAGAAATTTAATAATTTAGATCCACATGCCTATTTATATATGTCACATGTTTAACTTAAAATCATAGACACTAGTAGCTTCTAAGCTTGCTAAACCCATAACCTATAATATTTACATGAGTGTTTACTAAACCATTAAAAATACAATATGTAATACCCTTTAATGCCTCAATTGCTACACTACACGAAACTTGAGGCTGGACTGTTGCTTGCTATTATCTACACACCAAAACATTGGTACATTAAGTATAAAACTTTGTGGTAAATTTGAAATAATAAAAACATGTCAATGCCAGCATACAGATGAATTAAACATGTCATGGATCCATAACTGCAATACATATTATCCATATAGCAAAAATAATATTATTTTATTAACAACTCTCATGATTCAATTAATTACAGTTCTACACTATCATTTATCTTAATGTTATTGTTAATTGTCACCAGGTGAAATATTTAGTTTATCAAATAGGCCTGACTAGATAGACTACACTTTTAGACACTGGATCAAGAAGGAACTCAAATTGTGTAGTGGTATTGTATTTTGGACCTTAGGCTCCACACTAGCCTTAGTGCAGTGGCCCATCTTATGAACCCCGACCATTGTACCGACCTAGTTTGATACAGAAAAAATGATGGATATAGGGGGTGCCATTCTATAAGGGGCAATGGATACAAGATAAGTACCAAGATACACTTTAATTTTAAAATCAAGTTCTCTCTTTGGAGGCAATCCTAGTAACTCATCAGGAAACACATCAGGAAATTCCAAAACTATTGGAATTTTTTGAAGGCTAGGAATAGAAGTATTAGTATCAATGACATGTTCTAGATAGGCTTTACAACCTTTACAGAAGAGTTTTCTTGATGTAACTACTGAAATGAGATTATTAAAAAAGCTTCTCTCACCTATAACTATCACTTCTTGTCTCCCTATAATCTAAAGGGTCAGTTTCTTGTGTTTAAAATCAACTACAGCCTAGTGTTCAAACAACCAATCTATTCCTAAGATAACAACAAATTCATGGAAGGGTAGTTCAATCAGATTAGCAGAAACAATTGTTCATGAATCACCTATCGATAGTGTCTATATACTTTGTTCATAGTCACACATTTTCCAATGGGGTTACTGACTTGAATATCTAGGCCTACACATTCTAGTTTTAGTCCTCTATCATGTGCTTGTGTAATGCATATATAAGAATGAGTAGATCTTAGTTTTATTAATGCCAATTGGAACATCAAATAAATAAAAAATACTAGCAATTACATCTAGAGCTTTCACTTCTTCACAAGCCTTGATTGTATACTATCTAGCTGGTGTATAGGGTTTTAACCTTGTCCCTTAATTGTTGCTACTAGACTGATCACCTTTTATCTATCTCTACACCTTATTTTGAGGTGCTACTAATGCATGGGTATTGGCACCCTCTATCTATCTCTAAGGACACTCCCTTTTATAATGGTCTTTAGACCCATTGATAAAATATCCCCCTATCCTGGCCTATCTACACTGACCCCAGTGTTTTTTATTACACGTGCCATAGGTCGAGTGTGTGTTTATGGCCTTTGTTGTTAGAGCATTAGTAGTTGGATGTGGCAGTCTAAGTCTAAAGATTGAAGCTTGCCTGGATCTCTATGGTTGAGGTGGTCCATGTCTTTGATACCCTAGATGAGATTGAGCTTGTCTCTACCTTTTACTAGCACCAAGGGTTGAACTAGATTGCCTTACAGTGAACTATCTCTTTCTCTAGAAAACCTTTCTATTTTCTTATGCCATCTCCTCCATGTCATATGCAGTTGATACCAGAGCTAAGAAACTCAGATTTTTGTAGTGGATATTTGTATTCTCAACTCTACATCGAGGCATTTTTCAAACCTCTTGCATTTTTCTTCCTCAGTAGGAATAAATTCCTCTATATATCTATTGAGTCTGGCAAAGTCCTTTTCGTACTCAGATACTAATCTCCTACCCTATTTCAGCTCAAAGAACTCTTGTCTCTTTTTATCTTTATATGATTCAGGTATATATCTCTTTTCAAACTCCTTATGGAAGAACTCCCAAGTAGGTGTCTTTCTTTTCTTAATAGTATCCCACTAATGGAATGCCTCTTCCTATAGAAGAGAAGTAGTACACTTTAGACTCTCCTCCTTTGTACACTACAGTTGTTCCAATATCCTTATTGTTCTCTCAAGCCAGTATTCTACATTTGTTGAGTCATCTTCTTTAGCTCCTAGGAAGTCGATTGCCTTTATTTTCTTTACTCTATCTAGGTACGTCTTTGTAATGCAACTAGGGGTAGAGGTGGAGGAACTGGAGCTGGTGAAGGAGGTAGAACTATGCTTGAGTTTGTGATAGTGTTTAAGGCTGAGGTCAGTGTGCAGCATCACTAGGCTTAGGTGTGGTTGCACCACCTACTCCCTGTACAGTGGTAGGAGCTTGACTAGCTACTTCTTCTACCTATTCTTCTGGCCCTCTGTCACTCATCTTGATTAACTACAAAAGATATAGAACCTATTAGCCTCATTGTAGTGTAGGATATCAGAAAAATCAATTTATAGACTCTAGTACTCCTATAAAATACTTAGGAACATTTAACCTATGCTTTGATACCACCCAATGTGACACCTCCTACCAGAGTCCTGAAGAAACCCGATAGGTGATGCACTTTCCATTAGGTCACCAATCATAAAATTGCTATAGGCTCGTACTCCTTAACATTTACTGATCCTCTTTATTATATGGATATATATTGCCTAAATTCTTGTCTATCACTTATATATTATTATTCAGGGTATATTTAAGCTATAAATCTACCTGTTAGCTAATTTTAAGTTATACTGAAATTTGGGCAACACAACAGCTTTCTGGGTGACATTTTAAAAAATTTTAACCTATAAAAACACTTCTAATAACCTAAACTCTATCTCCTATCACCCTTTAGACCCTTTTGGTCTTTTATTATCATTAATCTATCATCAACAGATAATTAATCAGCACATAAGGCCTTAGGCCTAAAAACATCAGACTTAGACATAAATTTAATCATTCAGATCCACTGGCCTATTTATATACATCATATGTTTAACTTAAAATCATAGATACTAGTAGCTTCTAAGCTTGTTGAACCTATAACCTATAGTATTTATATGAGTGTCTACTAAACCATTAAAAATACAATATGTAATACCCTTTAATACCTCTACTGCTACATTGCACAAAACTTGAGGTTGGACTGTTACTTGCTATTACCTGCATACCAAAACATAGGTACGCTAAGTATGAAACTCTTTAGAGAATTTAAAATAATAAAAATATGTCAATGCTAGCACACAAATTGATTAAACATGTTAAGGATGCATGACTACAATACATATAATCTATATAGCAAAAATAATATTATTTTATTAATAAGTCTCTTAATTCAGTTAATTATAGTTATGCCACTTCTACACTGTCATTTATCCTAGTGTTATTGTTAATTGTCACCAAGTGAAAAATTTAGTTTATTAAATAAGCCTGACTAGATAGACTACACTTTCAGACACTGGACTAAGAGGGAACTCAAATTATGCAGTGGTCCTACATTCTGAACCTTTGGCTTCGCACTAGCACTAGTGTAGTGTCCTATCTTGTAGACCTTGATCACTGCACCAGCCTAATCTTAGGAACATATAGTAATATCAACAACATAGTGCAGTGGCCTATCTTATGAACCTCGATCGATACATTAGCCTAATATGATAAACAAACAAACATCATGATCATAACATAGTGCAGTGACTCATCTTATGGGCCTTGATCATTGTACCGGCCTAGTATGTTAAATAGATAAATATCTAGCAATTGAAAATCCCTAGTTGACTAGTCAATCCATCTAGTAGGTATCTAACTAATAGGCCAACTGTCTCTTATTTATGTTTATTTTTTATTGATCATCATTTTAAAATATTGACAACCCATTAACAAATAGTTATTCTTTAATCTCTATAGTCTAATTTTAGCTAGACAGTTATAGGCTAGTTTTATTACCCAATAGTTAAGGTCCAATTTTTAAAAGAGTTTAGGTCTTTTCCTTAGGCCTTTACAAGTCCATTTTAGACTTAGTTTTATGTCTTAATCTAAGCCCTATTATATGTCCATTATAGTCTCAAGTATTTGTCATTTTCATACATGCATTTTATAAGATAGTTATGGGTCATTTTTCTTCAGTACACTATTATAGGTCATTTTTCACCGTTTGCTAGGCATTTTCCCATGCCAATTCAAGTCCATGTTCATGTCATTCTATGCCACAATCACTTTTATTCCATTTAATCTAATAAGGCAACAATAATGGCCTCACATTGCCATTAAAATCAAGTACACAAACTATCCACATTTCATGTCCCATTCCATGGCATTATAAGTCACATTTTAGGCCAGTTTTATTTATGCCTTACAAGTAAATTTTCAACCCATTTTCACACCATTTCTTAGCCCTTTTTTCTTGTATTAATTTACTATACCATATGCCATGTTTCCATGCATGTTTATACATATTCCATGCTAATCCCATGCCATACATCCATGCTCGTGATATCATGCACATCATATATCATAACATACCATACTTACCATAACACACCATGGCATATATACCTATCGACCAATGCTTGTCCACAATCATACACACACATTTTCCATATTTGCTCACACATACATGTCATATACCATAGTCCTAGCATGCACACACATGCATACATAACATATCATAAATGTCATGCCATGACACCCACACACATGCCTTGGCCACACCATGTAACACACACATACATACATTGTTTCAACAAATTCACCACATACACACCTATTTCCATGTGACCTATGGTATTTCCCATCACATACACCACACATACACACCATACACATCACTCACATGCCAAGACCTATATCTACACCTCTCAACCATTACAAGTTCATTACTATATCTATATTTCCTCACTAATTCTATCATACACACACATTACTTACATGCTAACCATGTCAGTTCCCATCATATGCAGCACATACACATGACATATCACCTAACCCCATGCTCTGACTCAAAGCCACACCTCTCGGCCAAATAGTGTTCAACACCATACATGTATATTTCTCTTTAAATTAACATACCAATCATCAAAATTATGTATAACCAACATCAAATTAAGCTTGCATCCATAAGTCCCACACTATACCTAATCAATTCACAACTTTCATACACAAATTCATGGCAATTCATAATCAAACATAACATGGCATGTTTTTATTCAATTGAATTCACATACCTATGTCATATAGACTTCTATGTGGCCAAATGACATATTTATAATAGGGTTGGGGTGGCTCAGGTGGTGACACATGTCACCCAGCATCCTAAAAATACTCAATTTTAGCTAAAAGTTTGCGAAATTATTAAAATTCACTTGAGCCCCTAAAAATCATCATGTTTATTTTCAAAATCCTTGATTAAGCCTACCTAGGGCCTCATAAAAATCCACAACAAAATTGCATCGGCAATTAGGTTAATTAATTTGTTAGAAAATCAAAAAAGTCATTAAATTTCAAAAAATTACCAAACAACCTTAGAAAATTAAAATTCCTTCACTAATGGTCTTAGTGGAATTTTTAACCTATAGGGTACAACATTTTCAGGTCCATCTAAGGACATCTTGAGTCATTCCTAGACTAAGTCCATTTGAGCTTAAAACCCACTAAATTTTAGCCTAAAATAATTTATTGATTGTGCTAAAATTTTAAATTAGGTCATTTTTATCATTTTATGGCTAGTCAAAATTTTTTGACCAGTGCGCCCCTTCTCGGGCCTTATGAAGATGACTCGACACTCTGAGAATACTTTTAAGCCTCAGAGGTACTATTTATAGAGCTTTGACTTATCGGTGTCATAATGACCCTAAGTACTTATGACTTGTATTATGACTGCTATATGGGCCTATTGCATTTAACCTTGTTTGAAGTGGGTTCAAGTCTATTAAGCTTTTTATCTAGAATGGACCTAGCCTAATTTCACATCAAATGAGAATTAAATGTTATAGGCTATTGCTTTTGCATACACTTTAAATATGAGAAGTTAGGCTTAGTAAAGCCCATGATCAAACTTATGCATCCCTTGATGATGCTTAGGTAATCCCACCTAAGAAAGGAATGGCTTGATCATGTGTGTTGGAGTAATAAGGTTAGAAGTTTTCTTATACGTGTTTGTCTCTGTTGCATCATGAACATGCATTTCATGCATCATCTGCACTATGCATTATTAATTTATTAGTCATGCGTCATTCTTAACCCATTATTTTGGCAGCCATCATTGATCTTTCATTCACTGCCTAGTGGAAAAGAGTAGGCAAGCACCTCAGCAAAACTAGTGATCTGCTACCAATTCAACCAAAGAGAGGAACATGTCTGTTAATGAGTTGATTACCAAATCCATATTGATGGAGCCCATAGGTGAGATGGAGAAAAGAATAATGGCAACTTTCACTAACGCTATGTTTGGGGTATATAAATAAGTAGGTCAAACTTTGACAACCACTTATAAGGGCAAAGAGGTGGTGAGAGAAAATGATGACCAACTTTTGAATGAGAAAATCCCCTTAGTTATAAAGTCCTACAATAAGGTCCCTGCACATAAAGTAGTTTAAAATGATTAGATCAAAAAGTTAAGTGAGAAGATAAAGGCCATGACTAGACTGGTCACTAGGGGTAAGGAGGTTGATCTAGATGATATTAGCCTAAGACCTGATCGATCCATGCCTCACAAGTTTAAAATTCTAGACTTGAGCAAATTTAATGGTACAATTGACCTAAGGACTTACCTAAGGCTATATGTGATCACTATGAGGGCCATTAATCTATCTGAAGAGTAGATTGTAAATTTGTTTAGTATGTCTCTCATGGGACAAGCTCTAGATTAGTACCATTGCTAAGAAAAAAGGGTCAAGGAAGACTAGAGTGAGTTGGCTCAAGCATTAGCAAGCAATATTCTATTAATTCTAGTATTAAGATAACTTTAAAGGATTCAGAGCTTATGAAGCAAAAGCCTAATGAAACCTTTTCAGACTATCTACAAAGGTAAAGGGATAAGATATTGAATATAAGGAATAAGCCTAAGGACATTGATAAAATTAAAATGTTCACAAAAAATGCAAACAATTGTATGAACAGTGGACTTATAGCTAAATGTATCTCAATCTGAGAGCAATTAAAAGACATAGGCATTGATTTAGAAGCAACCTACCAAAATAATGGGTTCAAGAGATCAAGCAACCTAAACTACTCAAGCAACAATACTAAGGGCACTGCTAAAACAATAGATGTACATGCAATGCAAGGTACTTATAATTCAAATTTAGGCAAGTCATCATCCTAGTGCTTGAAGAAACTTTTGAAAGGAGGGAAGTTGCAACCACTCCCACCATAACCATTAAACGGTCTATTGCATCTCAACCATAAGCATGACCAATACTATGCCTACCACCAGAGGATAGGCTACCTTAATGATAACTACAAGCTTTTTCAAAAAGCTATCCAACACTTTTTTAATGCTAGACAAATACCATATTTAGAAGCTAGCCCAAACCTACTTCCCAAACATCAAAATTCTTGCCTTCTCATGTCAAGATTACTTGAAGAGTATGTTCTAAAAGACATCTGTAGATCTAACCAAGAGATTAGTAAGGGGGTGAGAGAGAGTGAAGCTATTCTTCTAACCAACTTTTTGAATAGGGAGAGTGAAAGTGTGCTTAGATAGCGCAAAAACATTTAGGATGGATCCTTTGATGAGGATCCCAAAGAGGGTAAGAGAGAATCGGTTAGGGTTGAGGCAGAAATAGTGGAAAAGGTTGAGACCAATGGTAGGATCCTACCTAAAAAGAAATGAAAGTCAAAAAATATGAGAATGATGAGGTACTTAAATAGTTAAAGAAAACACAAGCTCATATTAGTATTTGGGATCTATTAATGTCCTCTCAAGCCTATCAATAAAAAGGTAGTTAAAGCCCTTAGGCAAGTTGCTGTATCCACCACCACTACTCCTAAAGAACCAATCTAGGTTATGAAGACTGGTAAAATTAGGCTTATAACCTTTTTAGATGATGACTTGCCTCTAGAAGGAAGAGAACATAACTAGCCTCTCTTAATTAAGGCTGAGGTGAATGGGAAAAAGATTGCATGCACTATGGTCGATGATAGCTTTACATTGTGTATATGTCCTATCAAAATCTTACCAGGTTTAGGAATAAAGAATAAAGACTTGGTGCCCTCCAATATTACCATCTAGGCATATAATGATACAAGATGACAAGTAAAAGGATCATTCACTACTAAGGTCCAAGTAGGGCCTATTATTGGTGAAGTGGAATTCACTATCATTGAGATCTTGGCTACGTTTTCAGTTTTGCTAGGAAGGCCCTAGTTTTACAAGCTTGGAGGAGTCCCCTCTATATTGCATCAAATGATCAAGTTCCCCTATAAAGAAAACATTATCATGATCAAAGCTAAGATTAATCATGTAGTGTCCACATTGGCCATTGCAAACTAGCTTTTTAATAGGTTTCATGTTACTAGAATATATAAAGATTATATGGACCCCACAGTATCCAAAATCATGAAAATTATGAACTTCTTTCTAGGTGTTATTTTAGCCAAGAATCTTTAAGGGATAATAGAGCCTTTATAGCTTAAAAGCAAGAAAGATAAAAAAGGGTTAAGATATGACCCAAGCTTAGGAAGCAGTTCGAAGAAGGGGAACAATTTTGAAGACTACTTTGTGAAGCAAAAGAAAATAAAGTATAATGGGACTTTAGAGCCTACAATAGTAGATGGTTATTACAAGCTAGGATTTAGGATATTTTCTGATGTCATAGACTAGGAATTAAGTAATGTAAAGCAAATTTAATGGATACAAGAAATCTTCCCAATAGTTATAGCCATTGAAGAAATCTACCCAGCTCTACCTCAAGATGTGCTTGATATAGATATTAATTTATTTATTGATCAATTGTATTTGTCAGACCTCTTTAAGGTGAACAATTTTCTTTTAAATAAGATAAACAAAGAGTTTGCTTATTAGTGTGATATTTTTCCTGATGGTAGCATGCATCTAAATGATTATTACATAAGCATCTTTGACATTAACTACATTAAAACTAAGCCATTTAATCTTGGTATAAATGAACATCCTAAAAATATAGTAATTGCCTATGATAATACTATCAAAGAAAGAGAAAAAATTGAGAGATTATTGAAAAAGTATGAAAAAATCTTTGCTTGGAACTATAAAGACATGCCTAGGATTGATCGAGAAGTAGCTAAAAATGTAATCCCAACTTATGGCCACATTGCTCCAGTTTGCCAAAAGATTAGAAGGATGAAACTTGAATAAGTAAAAAAGGTTAAGGAAGAAGTTGTTAAGCTACTCGAAGCCAAGTTCATTGAAGATATAGTTTTTCCTACTTGGTTAGCCAACGTCATCATTTGTCAAAGAAATATGAAAGGGTTAGGATGTGAATAGATTACTAAGACTTGAATAAGGCATGTCTTAAAGATGATTTCCCTTTACCTCACATTGATGTACTAGTGGATAGTGCAGCTATAATAGCTATGTATTTCTTTATTGATGGATTCTCAGGGTATAACCAGATCCTTATGAAGGTAATATACAAATGCAAGATAGCTTTCATAACCAAATAGGGAACATATTGCTATAAGATGATGCCCTTTGGACTAAATAATATAAGGGCAACGTACCAATGAATGGCCACCAAACTCTTTCATGACTTGATGCATAAGGAGGCGGAAGTCTATATGGACGAAATGATGGTAAAATCCATAGAAAGAGAAGGACACTTTGAAGCACTAGAGAAGTTTTTCCAAAGGTTAGAGCAATTTAATATGAGACTAAACCTTAAGAAATGCATCTTTAGAGTTACATCTAGTAAGATGTTGGGATTTGTGGTCAATAACAATAGGATTGAAGTGGATTTAGATAAGGAAAAAGCAATCCTAAAGATACTTATCCCTTAAATAGAAAAAGAGGTTAAAGAATTCTTAGGCAAATTACAATACATCAGCATGTTCATAGCAAAGGTTACATCTATTTGTGAACTTATATTTAAGCACTTACACAAAAGGAGAACCAAGTGAATGGAATGATGATTGCCAAAAAGCCTTTAAAGCCATTAAATAGTACCTGACCAAACCTCCTATCACAAAACCACCTAAACCAAGAAAATAGTTAATCCTATATCTTGTAGTAGAAGAAACCTCCATAGGGGCTCTCCTTACATAAGCAGATGAAGCTAATGTAAAATACGCAGTCTACTACTTGAGTAAGAAATTGCTCCCTTATGAACAGAAGTATGTAGAAGTTGAGAAGATATACTTAGAAGTAATTTGGGTGACCAAAAAGCTACATTGCTACTTTCAATCATACAAAGTAAAGGTGGTAGCTAGACATAATCCTTTAAGGTATCTACAAATTGTGCCTTCCTTAGTAGGCAAAATGGGTTGATGGATTCTATTATTGCAATAGTTCGACATCTTTTATGAAGTTAAAAAAATAATCAAAGATTGAGCAGTGGCGGACTTTATAGCGTAATAGTTAATTGAGGATAAGGAAGAAGAATTTGACTTTCTAAATGAGTACTTAGGGGTAAGATCTTAAGAATGATGGAAAGTATTCTTTGATAGGGTAGTAAATAAAAAGAAGTAGGTGTTAGCATGCTGATTATCAATCCAAAAGCTAAATAGATGTTCTTTGTGTGACACCTCTTACCTAGTTCAGACGTTGAGCCTGACTAAGGTATACACACATATTGAGATATCCAAACTCATCTACCATTTCCTTCTTCTTAAAAGATTCTTATTCAAAATCATTGTGTGAAAAATATATGGGTTCTTAAAAACTTTTTAGACATTGTTACTATTTAAAATTGGGAATCCTCATGCTAAAAATCTAACGGCATAATGGTTGTACCAAGCACTATCCCAAATTTTAAACAGTAACCTACATAAGAAAACACATTTTTAGATCTCAATCACATAATTTCACCAAGTCAATGTGATCCTTTGATCACTCTAATAGCATATAACACAACATAAGATATCTCAACGTCAAGAAGAAATATAATACAACTTAGCATGCACTATCACAATTTTAAACAATCAACATATATCAAAATCCAAAAAGAACATTTAAGTTACATTTTAGTTATAAAATAATTACAAGTTAGGCCTATCCCCTTTACATAAACACTTGGGTGCACCTTATATATCACTACTATAACAAAATGAGCTTTACCAAAAATAAAGCCTTATTTTTAACTTTTTTGATTTCCCGAGGCTTCTGGTACCAAAACATTTTTGTACCTATGTGCCGTAAAACAAATAACACATTAAGCATATTGCTTAGTGATGAAATTGAAATAATATGTGCTATTAATACCATTATGCCTTTTATAAGCTCATACCATTCATTTACATGCAATACCATTTAACACTTACATATCACACATTTACAGAATGATAAATTATGATGACCATAACTGTCACACAATTTATGCACCAATAATGTCAGAACATGCATGCATAACAAACTATATGTAATAATTTCATTACATCTGATTAAACTAGAATCTCATCATTTTTTATTTATTGATTATTTTTACAGTCAATAAAAGCATAATATTTTTCGTTTATATACTTTGATTCTTTTGACATAAGCCCATGGATATTTCTACAATCCTAAGGATAATGGGATCATAAATTGTGCAAAGGTCCACAATTTAGATTTTACGGGTGTTGTACCAGCATAAGAAAAATTCTATAGTAGATTCCCTTATGAGACTTTGTGACTACACTTGCATGTGTCTGTGCAGTGGTTTCCCCTATGGAACCTTGTGGCTGCACCCATGTGACCTTATAATCTCAACACACATATTTGTAGGTAAGACTAAAAGTGAACCTTTGGATACTCATTTAAGCATCGAAGTGCCCTAGCAGCTGCTATATCCCCTAGCTGACCAGTCAACCTATCTATTTCTTAGGTTGTTGCATCTCATGGGCTAAAAACCATTGTCATTAGTTTCACCATCTTAAATAAGTTTAAATAACTTTTAATATGCATGACTTAACCATTAAATGACTAAAACTACATTTATACCTTAAAAACACCATTTTGAGCACTTATGCCCATTTTACTCAAATTATGCCATATTCACATTTAAAAGCATTATTCACCTTAATGGTGGATTTTTATATTGCATTTCATATTCACAAACTCAATCTAAGGCCATAATGTCATTCAAGTCTATTTATGCCTTTATATTCATTAAATCTCCAACTTATGGCATAATGTGCTTTTAATAGCCTTTTTAAGGACTCTTTTAGGTCTCAAACCTTATATCTTTCATGAATTACATCATTTACATGTTTCAAATATCAATTAAAACATGTGTACACCAAAGCTTTCACTATTTTATGACATACCAATCAAGTTGCCCATTTTAGGCCATTCGAGCGTACAAGCTTTATTAGCCATTTTTAGGTCTTAGTCCTTATTTCCTCAAGCCAACCATCATATTCCAATTTGATAGTGTATAGAGCACACATATTTCATAATACCTAGCTAACTTGTATATGCCCATCTATAAAGTCATACCATAGAAATCTAATTCTATAGTAGAATCATGCATAATTAACCCTTATAACTCAAAAATTTTGAGTCGTCTCTTATTCTTAGTAGTTTCAATCATTAGGCCATTTTTATACTTTATTACTTAGTTCTTTCTTAACTCAAGCTTAGTAAGTGCCTAATAAGTCACTTACTCCTTTTCATGGTCATGTATAGATATCAATATGCATGATTTTTGATTTCTAATCACTATATTTCAACTTATTACAATGACATTCTCTTTTATGCCATGTAGCTACATATATCCTTAATTTAGCATTTAAGAATATATCTCATGCCTTGGCAATGCATCA
>CANXYI011793285.1:0-17873 GCA_948208565.1 Hura crepitans
AAAAATTCCTTTTTAAAAGCATTTCTTCAAAATTTTCTCTCCCATTCATAACTCCCATTAATCTCATTAAATCATGAAAAATTAAATTAATTAAGGCCCCATAGCACTCAAAAAAATTGAAGCTCAAAAAACGAAAGAAATAAAATTAAAATGCCACTTTTATATTTCTTGATATTCAAATAAAATGTATCTTGATTTCCAAGAATTCTGATTCCAACACCACTAAGCTGATTAGAATTTTTGAGTATTAGGTAGTATAAGTCCCATAATATTCTAAGCAAGTTTGAAAATATTTTATGGTTTAGCTTTGCCTTGGTCACTATTCATAAGTTAGTACTGTAAAAAGCATTCTTAGCATTTTTAATCAATCAAATGACTTCCAATTAATTTTAAAATTCATTCAAAATTATTTTATGATTAATACTTTATTTCAGTAGCTTCAGTGCAACTCGGGTCATAAGAATACTATTCATCCTAAGAAAATACTTTTCACAAAAGTCAAAATTTTCTGGTCATTACAATGAGAACTTTAGGAAGAGAGAAATAGAAAAGCTGAATATTTATAGAGCTAGTAAAATAATTGGCTAGAAAGAAAAATGACAAGAAATCAATTTTTGCTTCAACAAAAGTGACTTAGGTTGTCAGCCATTTCAAGGTGTATTTATATCCTTTTTATTTGTTGCTATAGGTAAAATTTATGGCTTTTTAACTCTTAAAATGTTGAAAGGAAAATTAGGCTCAAATAAAATTAATAAATAGGCCATTAAATTTCTCCATGTTTATAAGCCCTAATTAGGTTTTTATGCTTTTGCTTTTGGCTCTAAACTCAATAACCCTTTTCTTCTTATCTTTTCAAGTCTAATGACATCAAATGCCATTAAAATATAATTTTACCTTATCCTTAAATTCTATCGGTGTGTGATCTTTCGGATTTCTAAGGCAAATTGGGAGTGCATAAGTGATTTAGAATCCCAATCCAATTAGGACTTTGTGATTTAATCCCTATTAAATTATTATTAATTCTAAATTACTAGAATCACTTATGTAAAAGGTCAAGAAATTTATCAAGCCATACATCATGACTACCTAAGTGTGGGAAAGTCTGTGGTTTGACTGAACACTTTTATATATAGTTGTCATGTAATAAACTCTTTTTACCATTCTCTATCTCATCCAAGTTTGATTATGGGCTTATATCAACTTAATGCTTAATTAATTATGCCTAATTAAGCATTAAATATTAATTTTAACAACTTATATCTTTATTCCAAAATTGCCCTTATAAATCTCATTCACATGAATCTTACATAGGCCAAAGAGTTTTAAATAAAGATATTTTAATAGAACTGCGACTTAAATTCCCAACTATAATTTGAGATAGTGATTTTTTTATCACTCAACTATGATTAAGCAGCTCGTGCTATAACCAATCTTTAAGCTATGTATACCTCATGGTGAGGAAAAAGTAGTAGTCACTGAAATAGATTATATATTCATGTGAAAATCTTATAGTGAGTTTCTGATGAACTTTTTTGTTAAACAATCATTTACATGTTAATGTAGATCATCACTATAAGCATTGTAATTAATGAAAATCACGAGGTCACAAATAATAATTCCTAGAATATGAATAGCATTTTTTAAGACCCGAGATATAACTAATGTGACCGGGTGGAAGTATTAATCATAAAATAATTTTTAGTAATATTTGAAGTTAAAACAAAGTCATTAAGATGATTAAAAATGAGAGTAAAGTTTTTACGACAATGTTATATGAATAGTGATGCAGTTTAATTTGAACCATAAAATATTTCATTTTTGCTCAATATAACCAAGGATTGATATAACCTAATACTCAAATATTGAAAATAGGTCATTCGAGTTGTAATTAGAATTTTGAATATCAAGAAGTATTTTATAAAAATTGTACAGAGTTAGAAGTATTGCTTTTAATTGATTTCTCTTTATTTTTGAACATGGGTTAATATAGGATTTCAAGTCATGAATTAAATGATTTTATGGAATAAAAAGGAATAGTAATTGGGGTTTAATTAAGATGAAATAATTTTAAAAAGAGGAGAAAGAAATTAGGTTAAATAGTGGCCTTTGGTTCAAGGGAGGGAGAAATCTAGCCATTGGATTAAGTGACCTATAGAAAGGGTCAAGGTCTTCATTTTTGGTCAAAAGTGCAATAGTGCCCTCCTCATTCTTCCTTTATGAAGCGACGGCGCATTTTTCTTTTTTCTTTCATCATATCTCTCCCTCAATTCCACTTTTAACCATAAAATCTTAGTCCCTTATGTCTCTAAACACTCTCAATTGCAAGAATAATAAGAAGAATTGGAGGATTTTTATGAAAGAAAGGTTTTTTTTCTATGGTTTATAATTTTCTAAGGTTCTTTAAATGCCTAAGAGGAGTTATATTATGTTTATTTTAAGTTTGGAAGTGTGTGTGATTTTCTATGGATTTTTAAAGGTTAATTTGTTGTACATTTTTAGACAAAGAAGAGAGGAAGAAAGACAAAGGTAAGGAGGAGGTTTAAAGAGGCTCTTTGGGTGTGATTAACACTAATTGTTAGTGTATACAATAACTCACATGATTGTGCATGTGAATTGATACATTAAAGTGTGTATGTGACTATGTGTGCATTCTAATACGTGAGAATTATTTTATGGTAAATTAGTATGAGTATATAGTACTAATTAATGGATGTTTTTATGTGATTAAATGAATTAAAATGAATGTTAATGAGAAGTAGAAGTGTTGGCTAAAATTCTCATTTTGATGGCTAGGTAAAGATGTAATGAGCATTAAGTCGTGTAAAAGGTAGTTTTATGATCTATGTGTATAATGTAAGTGCTGGAATTAATTATGGTTATAATTATGTCTAATTGAAATGATTAAAAATGTATGCTTAAGTTAATCAAATGGAATAATAGGGAATGATAATTTAAAAGTCTTGGATGAAAATAAAAGGAATAAAAATGGGTTTTAATGCTATTAAATATGCATGTAAATGGCTTTACTCTAACTTTGGTTCTAGACTTTGATGATAAAGGCAAGAAATGTTACATGATGTAAAATATGTTTATAACATTTATATGTATGTTAATGAGGCTATTGTTGCGTGTCAAGCTGATTATTGTTGCATATGTGATAGAGATAAAGTGCATGAAAATTTATGTGTTATATGCTGATCTGAACATGATCTAAACATGCATATATAATTGCATCTTTTTTTCCAAATGGCATAGACGTGAATTGTGAATGAGATAAGAGTATAAGCCACACATGTATGGTATAATAGTATGATCATGGCCTAATGGCATAATGATATATTTGCTAGGAGTATAGAACAACCGCTAGAATAGATTTATGGGAGCTTAGAGCAACCACTAGAACAATCTTTAGAAATGAATTATAATAAGTTTATGATCTAATGTGCTAGTATTCTTGTAGTGTATGAACATGATATTAAAATGAGCATAATGATGAAAGAATATCAGTTACCTCGTTTGGTCATTTGCTAGCCAAATTACTTTATAAAACTTTTAAAAGCTACTTAAGGATGTGAAACTAATTGAGTATTAGTGAAGGCCTATATGATTGACGACCAAGTCTAGATAGGTTTACTGGCTAACTAAGGAGTCTAGCCACTACTAGGGTAATTTTGTAGCTTAATGTGAACTTCGGGTTAAGATATATGATTATTTAAATTGATCAGACCTTTGGGTCTGAATAAATGATTATTGAGATTGATGAGGCCTATGTGTGTGGATTTATATAACCTTTTGATCAAATTAGACCCTTAGCTCCGAATAAGACCTTTGTGGTCCAGATGAGACATTCATGGTTTAGATTAAGCAAATGTGGCCCTGTATCCTGTTAACTAGTTTTTGGATATTGTTTGTCAAGTATGGGTAAAGTAATTTAATAAAGTAAACAACTAATTAAAAACAATGAATTATTGCAAATGACTACATGTATGAGGATAATATTATACATATAATGTTTGTAATGCATTCATTATGTAGTAAGTATATTGTGTGACACCACTTACCCGGTCCAGACGCCGGCCAGTCACCAAGCCTAGTTAAGGTGTGCACACATATCGAGATATCAAAACTTATATAACCATTTACTTATTATAAATCATTCTTATTCAAAAACATTATGTGCGAAAATACGGGTTTTCAAAAACCTTTTAAAATAATGTTACTTATTTAAAACTAGGAAACCTCATGCTGAAAAGTCTGCAGCATAATGGCTGTATCAGGCATTATCTCAAATTTTAAACAATAACTAGCATAAGAAAATACCCTTTTATAACCATTCACACATTCTCTCCATCTTAATGTGATCCTCTGATCACTCTAATAGCACACAAATATAGTATATGATATCTCAATTGCAGGAAGAGACAACATACAACACAACATGCAATTTCATAGTATAATACATCATACAAATGTTAAAAACTAAAAAGAACATTTAAGTTACAACTTAGTTAAAAAATAGATATAAGTTAGGCCTGTCCCCTTTACATATACATTTGATTGCACCTATACATCACAATTATTACATATATATACAATTTACCAAAAGAAAACCTTCTCTTGATAAGTCTTGATGTCTTGAGGCTTTGAGCATCAAAATGTCCTTATACTTATGCATCATAAACAAATGACACACAAAGTGAATTGCTTAATGGTGTAATCAAAATAACATGTGCCAATAAGCATTCGTAACATGCCATATGCTTATATAATCCATTTATATGCATAACAAAATTCATAATACTTTAATATGCAATGTCAAATATATTCAAGTTTGAAGCACGCATCATGTATAATTACACTTATATCACTAATATATATCTAAATATTATTTTTTGCAAACCATAGGTGTATGTCATTTATTTATATGCATAATTACCTTGCATCTAGCATAACATTCATGCAATTAGTGATATACCATACTCATGTCCCATTTGACATACATTGTGCACTATGATATACAGTTCATATGTATGTAGCAAACCAACATGTAAAACTTATAATTCATCATATTAATCCATTTCTATATTATACATTCACATATTAGTCATATCAAGATCATGATATGCATAATATTTTACATAGGTTGTTTGCCCTATTCTCTTTAATTATACCCATATGGATAACCCCAAACCTATGGATAACGGGCCAAACCTATGGATAACGGGATCATAAGTTATGTAGTGGCTCATATTTTGGACTTAACGGCTGCTACAATAGTATGGTTGTGCAGTGTCAAACTAGACTTATGTGGTTGCACCCATATGTGCCTAATACAGTGACCCCTATGGTACCTTTACCGATGGCTGCATTCATTTAAATCTAAAGATCACAACAGATATATCCTTAGCTAAGACTAAAAGTTAACCTTTAGATCTCATCTAAGCATTGAAATGCCCTAGCAGTAGTTATATCCCCTAGTTGATCGGTTAACCTATCCATTTCTTAGGTTATTGCATCTCATGGGCTAAAAACTAATATTTTTAGTTTCACCTCATTAAATGAGCTTATATAGTTTTATATATACATATTTTAGCCAATGAATGACTAAAACTACTTATTTTCATTGAAAACATCATTTTAAGCATTTATGCCCATTTTACTCACATTATGCCATATTTATAATCAACCACATTATCCATCTCAATTGTGGATTTCTAGCATGTATTTAGTAAATACATACTCAATTAAGGTCATATATTCCATTTAGTTTATTTTATGCCTTTACTTCATGACATTCTCAATTTATGGCATAATGTGCTTTCAAAAACTCTTTTCAAGTTCATATCAGGCTTAAGACACTTTTAGGTCCTAAACTTCATTTCTTTGATTACCTTAATCATAATGATGTTCAAATATGATAAATAAACATGCATACACTAAATCATTCACAATGCATGAAGCATCATGTATATTTCCCATCATAGGCCATTCGGCCATACATACTTGTTTATACATATTTTGTGTTTATCATCACACAATTAACATATCCATATTCAAACACAAACATAATGTACTTAGAGCTTATGGCATCAAAACTCACAAGCCCTTATGCCCACTATGATGCTTTAGCCATTGAGCCAATTTTAGCCTTTATTCTTTCATTTTGCCTCTAACATGCTCATTAAGGCACATTTAATGTGCATTAGTGAATATTACACATAACCACATTTCAAAGACATTTTCATGCACATTTAAACCTTATGGCATTAGAAGTTCGGGTCCCTAATGCCTTTTTGGTAATTTCGGCCATTAGGCCTTTTTATCCTTTATCAGTTAGTTTTTGTCTATAATTCATGTTAATTAAGTTCAATAAGTCATTTATTAGATTCTATGGTCATGTACACATTTAAATATGCATAGCATTCCACTCCCACTCACTATATCCAACCATTTATTATCATTCTTATATATGCCCATATAACTACATATAGCCTTAGATTAGCATGTAAAAATGTAACCCATACTACGGCACTACAACATTTGGTCCACTTTCATAAAATGGCTATAAAGTGCACATACCATACATACATCATTCAACTATGATTAATATGCCAAATGTCTCATGGCATACTCACATAATGCATATAAAGGCATTTTTCACATAATATGTACATACATGCATAATAAGGCACATATTGCACATTTTACATCTCTAATGCATTCTCTCACATTTATTCATGCATAAACAAGTCAACTAAGCCAACTAATCACAATTTAGGATTATTTATCCTAAATTTCTAGATTTAGCTTTTTTGACCATTTTATGTTTGATATTATGCTCCACTAGGCATATATATCACATTTTTCATATTCACTCAATTCCCAATCATTCTAAGCATTTGAAATAATTTAGTATAGTTATTACATGCCATAAAACACAATAACTACATAACATAAGTAGCCATGCACACATTTTAGCATTTAATGCATTTTAGACCTAATATGGAAAATTATGAAATTTAGTTTAATTTACACATTTTATTTTGATTACATAGACTGAGACTATCAAAAAGTATGATGGAGCTCTGTCTATTCCTTGGCTTTGTCTTTGCCATGGTTCAGTTTGGAATTCACAAAAAATTAGAGGTTATTACTCATGAGATTGAAAAATCAAGAAAATTGAGCACTCTTTCTGAAATTTCCACTTCTTAGATAAGTTTTAAGGTATGGAGGGTCTATGGTTTAATTTTGGTTTTAATATTTTGGCTCAAATAGAGGATTAAAGAAAAGAAAATGGAGGGCGAGGAGAACTTAGTGGCGTCTACTAGTTGTAGGAGATGAGGGAATAGTTGTTTTGACTTTTTAAGTTAAATTGACCTTTTTATACCCCTTTCAAAAATCCATTTTGGTCATGCATTTTTCCCCAAATTTTCTTCTCCTCCCAAGCCAATTAAATTGCCATTTTCATAGCAATATTTCATTTTAATTATCCCTTAATTGCCTCTAAAAATTGGTGGTAAAAAATGCAAAAAAACAAAATAATTTTATTATTTTTATGTTGTTTGATTTCTCGAAAAATTACTTACTGATATCGAAAAATTCCAATTTTAGCATCATTAGACTCATTGAAATTTTTAAGTATCAGGTTGTATAATTTTCATAATTTTCTAAGCAACTTTAAAATTAATTTACGAATCAGCTTTGCCTCGATCATTTTTTCCAGGACACTACCGTAAAAACTTTCTTAGTATTTTTAACCACTCTAATAACCTCTGATTGATTTCAAACTTCATCTAAAATTATGTTATGATTAATGCTTTTGTTTGGTGTCTTTAGTGCTTCTTGAGTCTCAAAAACACTATTCATCTCGATAAAAGTACTATTCATAATTATTGAGATTTTCGGGGCATTATATTTCTTCCCCTCTTAAAAAAATGTCATTCTCAATATTAAAGTAGTACCAGTTTAAATAATTATGGATATTGCTCCTTCATTTGAACTTCATGTCCCAGGCTACTTCTTCCACCCTATCATATTTCTAGAGAACCTTCATCAATGGTACTATTTTATTCTATAATTCCTTCTCTGCTCTGTCTATAATCCTCACTAGTTTTTCTTCATAAGACAAGTTAAGATTAACTTCTATATCTTCCATTGTCAACACATGCACAGGATCTGACCTATATTTTTTGAGAATGGAAACATGAAAAATGTTATGGATTTGCGGAAGTTCTAGAGGTAAAACTAGTCTATAGGCTATTATCCCCACACATTATGTGATCTCATATGGCCCAATAAATAGAGGACTCAACTTCCCTTTCTTCCCAAAATGCAGAACCTTCTTTAAAGCCAAAACCTTAAGGAAATCCTTGTCTCCCACTTTATATTCCTCCTCTTTTCTTTTTAAGTCCACATAGGTCTTTTGTCTATTAAAAGCTACCTTTATCCTCTCTCTGATTATCTTTATCATTTTTTTTTGCATCTTGTATCAAATTTTGCCCTATGAGCTTAGTTCCACTGAGCTTATTCCAACATAATGGTGCTTTGCATTTTCTTCCATATAAAAGCCTCATAAGGAGCCATTCCAAGATTGACTTGATGATTGTTGTTATAAGCGAACTTAGCTAAGGACAAATATTGGTTCCAGCTTCCCTTAAACTCTAATGCAAAACCCCTCAACATATCCTCGAGAATTTGAATGACTCTCTCAGATTGTTCATCAGTCTGTGGATGGAATGATGTATTAAAACTCAACCAACTACCTAAGGCATTATAAATTTTCTTCCAAAACCTCGATGTGAACTTTGGATCCTAATATGATATTGTCAAAGATGGCACTCCATGCAATCTAACTATCTCATACACATAAAGCTCTGCTAGCTTTTTTAAGGAGTAGTCCATTCTCACCTATATAAAATGGGCCATCTTTGTCAAATGATCTATAATCACCCATACTGAGTCACACCTGCTCCTTGTCATAGGTAGCCTAACCACAAAGTACATGGTCACTCTATCCCATTTCCATTCTCGAATTGCTATGGGATAAAGCAATCCAAAAGGAACCTAGTGCTTTACCTTTACTTGCTAATAAGTAAGGTACCTCATCACATACTCAGACTCATCCCTCTTTATGCTTGGCCACCAATAAGAAAGCTTTAAATCCTGATACATCTTATTTGTTACTAGGATGTATCGCATAAGAAACACTGTGAGCTTCTTGCAGAATTTGCTTCTTTAACTCTTCCACATCTAGCACACAAATTTTGTCATGATAGTACAAATAGCCATCTCCCTTAATCTCATACTTTATCAGCTTTCCCTTTTGGATAGCACTTATAATAGTCATAAGCCTCTGATCATCTCACAGATAGTCCTTCACCTACTATAATAGACTGGGCTTAACTTGCATCTCGACTAACAAGGCAATATCACCTGTGAGTTGTAATATAACATTCATGGCTCTCATGGATGCCATGAACTTCCTACTAAGTGCATTGACCACTACATTGGTCTTCCCTAGATGGTAATCAATCAAACAGTCATAATCCTTAATTAATTCCATCCACCTCCTCTATCTTAAGTTTAGTTCCTTTTATGTAGAAAGATATGTAAGACTCTTATGGTTCATGTAAATGTAACACTTCTCCCCATAAAGATAATGTCTCTAGATTTTTAGAGCAAACACAATGGCTACAAGCTCTAAATCATAAGTAAAGTAGTTCTTCTCATGTGACTTCAACTATCTTGAAGCATAGGCAATAACCTTGCCATCTTGCATCAGAACACACCCTAATCCATTATGAGATGCATCACTAAATATAGTGAAATCCTTTTCCAAAATTGGCTGCACAAGAATTGAAGCCTTTGTCAAAATTGGCTTCAGCTTATCAAAGCTATTATGATACTTGTTGTCTCAAACAAATTGAACATTCTTTCTCAATAATTGTGTTAGAGGACTAACTATCAATGAGATCCCCTTAACAAATTGTCTATAGTACCCTACCAACCCTAGGAAACTCTTGATCTCTATGGTGTTCCTAAGTGGCTTTCACTCCATCACTGCTTCTATCTTGCTGGGGTCAATTTTTATACCTTTAGTTGATGTACTATGTCCCAAGAAAAATACTTCACTCAACCAAAATTCATGCTTGCTGAGCTTGGCATATAGCTTTTCTTCTCTCAAAATATGAAGAACCGTTTTAAAGTGTTGTTCATGCTCTTCCTTGTTATTCAAGTAAACCAAAATATTATCTATGAAAACTACCACAAACTGATCAAGGTAGGGTCTAAAGACTCTATTCATTAAGTCCATGAATGCTACAGGAGCATTTGTAAGCCCAAATGGCATTACCAGGAACTTATAATGACCAAACCTTATTCTAAAAGTAGTTTTCAACATATATGATTCTGTCACTCTCAATTGATAATATCCAAATATCAAATCTATCCTAGAGAACACTCCAGCTCTTCTAAGCTGATCAAATAGATCATCAATCTATGTTAAAGGATACTTGTTCTTGATGGTCAATTTATTTAACTATTGGTAATCCATACATAATCAAAGTGAACCATCCTTCTTATTCACAAATTGAACCTATGCTCCCCATAGTGAAACACTCGATCTAATGAAACCTTTGTCTAGCAACTCTTGCAACTAAAGCTTTAACTCTTTCAATTCTATTTGTTCCATATAATATAGAGCTAATGATATCAGAGCAGTACTAGGCAAAACATTAATACTGATCTTAAGTTCTCTCTTTGGTGGTAAACTAGGTAATTCTTTGGGAAAAACATCTATAAATTTAGCAATAACTATTATTCTACTAGTATCTAGTTCTTCTATTATGGTGTTAAATGTATGAGCAAGATATGCCTAACAACCCTTCCTCATCAGCGGCCTAGCACTGACGACATATATCATGTTGGATAAGAAATTGATTCTCTTTTCAATGACTGTGATTTTAGACTTATCATCAGTTTGGAGGGTCTACCTCTCATGTTTGCAATCCAAAATTGCTTGATATTTAGACAACTAGTCCATGCCTAATATCAAGTTGAATTTAATGAAGGGTAACTCTATCATGTCAACAAGAAATTAATGGTCTTGTATTCTTAATAGGCAATCTTTATATATTCTATCAAATACCATATACTAGCCTATGGGGATATTGATCATGATCTCTAGGTTAAGTGGTTCTAAAACTAACCCCTAATCTCATGCCTATGATATGCATACATATGAATGTGTAGACCCTAGATCAATTAATGCTAAAATATAAGAGTTAAAGATGAGAAAAGTACCAGCCATGATGTTTGGCTTATTAGCATCTTCCTAAGCTTTAATGGCATACTGTCGGGTAGGTGCTCTCTACTCATGTCAGGACTTTGATCTGTCTCTTAGAGTTCCCTCAATTCTCTCTCCTCAGCCACTCTTTTGACGTCTAATCTATATATGTAATGCCCAGGTTCTAAGGCTCTGTGAATAGTGCCACTAGGTTTGGGAAGTGTGCCCAGGGTGCTGGGTCACTTGCACATAAATCGAGGTAGTGACACTGGTCGTGAAACCTTGAGGGGCTTTAATCTGATGATAAAAGCAAATTTTAAAATTTTAGCAGAACCAATAATTCATTTTAGACTGTAAACTACCCCTCAATTTAATAAAAACTTTACGGGCTAGGATTGACTCGAGATGTGCCTAGACGGATATGAAAATAGT
Source organism: Hura crepitans (assembly GCA_948208565.1). NCBI lineage: Eukaryota > Viridiplantae > Streptophyta > Magnoliopsida > Malpighiales > Euphorbiaceae > Hura > Hura crepitans. The sequence continues at coordinate 11,717 of CANXYI011793285.1, forward strand.
GGACCTTGGAGCTCAAAAATTCCACTAAGTCCACTGGAGAAAGAATTTTTGGATTTTAAGGTCATTTGCAAATTCTCATAATTTTTAATGTTGGCATACAAATCGAGGTAGTCTGAAAACTATCTTATCTATAGAATTTGGCCACAAAAATTTACGAGCATGTAGAGGAGATTAAAATATGAATTTTAAAATGAACAGCATAATTTTCTAAGTCCGAGTGAATTGCTGTGAATTTATGAAGTTTGTCAAAAAATCAAGATGGTTTCGAGATTTTTGGGTGGTTTTGAGACAACCCTTGTCATGGCACATAGGCTTACAACATGCCAAGTGGCTAAAATTGCTTGCCAAATGGCATGTTCAACAAGCCATGTGGAAATCCACTAAGTAAAAATGAAAAAAAAATTCTTCCTCTTTTTATTACCAACACTAGAGGAGAGTTTGAAAAACCATAACTCTTTCATTTCTTGCCTAAAATTTATGATTCTAGTTTCTAAATTCAAGTAAGCCTATTGATGAACTGTGGGAAAAAGAATCAAAGGGAAAGGAGCCCTCAGTTGGGAGAAAGAATTCTCTAAAGTTTTACGGTTCAGACTGCCTAGAAAAACCTGAATTCCATCCTCTAAATTCTCTAGCCATATCTCCCTCATCCTTTAACCAAAATTTGTCATTCTTGTTTCTAAATTTCTTTGGGATGTTAAAACATTCAGGGAAAAAGAATTGCAGTAAAAAGAGCTCTCAGTAGGGAGAAATAAATTCCTAAAATTTACTAGTTTAGACTGTTTAGAATTGTGACTTTTAGGTGAGTTCATATTTGTTTCTTCTACATTTCTTTGGATTTTTTAGGTTGCCATTTGATGCTAGACAATGCCTAACACTTGTATGATTTTCTATGTGAGGTGGTCGTGGCAACTAGAAGGCAAGAAGGAGTCCATGAAAGGAGGAGAAGCCTTACGTCATGGTTGGATAGCTTTGGTATTCTTAGGGATTCTTGTGAATTAAAAGGGCTACAAGGCTTGTAAGTGAAATTAAAGAAGTTCTTTCATGCCATAAGGAAATTAAGATGTTGAACAGTAGTTTAGGATGGCTAGAATATGGGGTTTATGAATAAATACTTTAATGTGAAGGTTGAAAAATGATGATTTAGTGAATTAAGAAGTAATGGCTTAAAGAACTTAAAAATTGGGCTTAAATTGCCTATTGATTTTGGGTTGTTTAAATGCTTAGATTGGCTATATGATGCCTAGAATATGATTTAAGGATTTCTTGGCATGTTAGAATGAGATTCATGGTGGTTGTGATTAGAAACTGCTATGAAATGTACTCCTTATGCTTGTATTCGAGAGCTTTCCATGGAGAAATTTTAGGTATGATGTTTGATAAATGACTTATAGTGTATCTAACCTATGTGAATTGGCTTGGAATTGAATAAGTATATGTGTATTTATGTTCATGGCATATATGAGTAGATGAATATTGATAAAATATGGAAAGGAATGGAATTATGCATTATTTTCCTTGGTAGCCAAGAGGAATGTGATGGCAATATGGCATGTAACTAAGTTTATTTAAGGTGTTATGTATATAAACTATAATGGTTTGACAATTGACTTATAATGATCTTGAATTGAACAATGAATATGGCATAATGATACCTTAAATAAACTTTGAGAATACATCTTTAAATGAATAAAAATGTGGAACTAAAATCTATGGCAATGGTCTAGAACAATTGCCTAAAAATTGACTTGAAATGAACTATGAAAAATGAACATAAACTCATGCCTTTGGGGCTAGACTTAGGATATAAGAATGGATGGCATTTGTGCCTATGTTTTAGCCTTGGAATTGGCCTAGAAACATATTATCTTTGAGCCTATGAATGTATTGAATGAGATGTTAAAAACTGCAATGGAATTAGACCTAAGATGGTCCTAGAAATGAACCTTGAAAAGTGGTCGAAAGGACCTATAACTGTCCAGTTGACCTATACTTGAATAAAAAATGTCATTCGATAGAAAGTATTAATACATGGTAAGAAATGACATGATAAATTAAAGTATATTGAATGATGAATTTAAACAATTTTTAAATCTTGAAATACTTTTGAATTATTACCTGGTAAAGCCAAAATAGGGCAATACTAGACCGATAAAAATATGAAGTATCTAATAAAATTTTTAATTGACTATTATTGAAACCTAAATATTATAAAAACATGGAAAGTCAATAATTAAACTCAAAATGAGCTACTTAGCCCATTAGTTAGACACCCACTAGATGGGTTGACCGATCAACTTAGGGTTATAACAGTTGCTAGTTGTCGAATGTTTAGGCAATAATATTTATTTGTGGTTGGAGAGGCTTACAAGCTGATCTCCTTATGTCACATAGTTGTTGAAATTATTTGTGGCTAGGGAGGCCTACAGGTTGATCTCCATTATTTCACATTGCTGATGATGATTAATTATGGTTGGGGAGGCTTACGGGCTAATCTCCATTATGTCACATAAATGTTAAGATTTTATTTGTGGTTGGGGATGCCAATGGGTTGATCTCCATTATGTCACATAGATTGATGTTATTTATTTATGGCTAAAGAGGTTACGGGCTAATCTTCATGAGGTCACACATGCTGGTGCAGTGGTCAAGGTTTAGAATGGGGACCACTACATAAGTTTATTCCCTCTAGGTCCAGAGTTTGTAAGTGTCGTCTTTGTAGTTAGGCTAGTGAATTGAATTAAGTAAATAATCAATATGATCATAGAAATAAAATTAAGCATAATTGGATAATATTTTCTGAATAAATTGATGAAATGTAGATATAAGGGCATTTTGGTAATTTTACACATATGTTACTAAATGAATTGATTAATGTAAAATATGCATGTCATGAATATTAATAACAATCCTAAATGATTTATGTGAGTCAAAAAGATTATTTGATGACATATAAATGCCTATGGTGTATTTTGGTAATTTGGCACTATGATTTGTAAATTGAACTAAGGGATTTAACAAGAATGATAATTGGACTACACATATATGGAAAGATAGGATGACATGATTTAAATGCTTTAAGTTCACCACTGAGTATTTTTATACTCAGCATACCTATTTCGATGCGTGGGTACCAAGATAAAGGATGTTACCTCATAAAGTGTGTAGTGGAGTTTAGAGGTCACTTTTGCAAAGATTGATCATCTATAGATGTATAGTCTTTGCACTCTATGTACTTAGGTGGGGAAAACATGTGTAATGTATATAAAGGGATATAGGATTGTAATTATATATGTATACAAATAGACTTTATGATTCTAATCAGTGTAAATCCTTGTGTGCATGAATGCTATATGTATGTGATTTGTGAGCCAAAGGCTCTGTGTGCATTTTTGTTTATAGCCCGAGGCCTGTGATTGCTATGTGATAGTTGATGTTGATAGGATGTCAAAATGAATTTTGGGATAGTGAACCGGGCAACTGTTGTGCTACTGGATTTTTAAGTAATACTAGATTGTGTTGAATTCCTTTTGTAATAGCCTAGATATGAGTAAATGAACTTAAATAGACTATAGGAATTGATTGGACTGGATTTTTAGTCAAACATAATAGCTTAATATGGTATAGGTAAAAGTTAAATGAATGATTGTGGGAGAAGTGAAATAGGTGACCTAGTGGGAAGTGCACCACTTATTGGGTTTCTTCAAGAATCCAGTAGGGGGTGTCACATTTTATGCTATTGGAGCATAGGTTAATAATCCTCGGCTATGTGCATGAGTACAAATGTCTAAGTTTCAATTCCTCTAAACTACTATGCTATCTGAGGTGGGTAAGAAAAAGTATTCTATAATAAAGAAATGATTGGTCGAGTTGCTTAAAAGAGAGGCCAAGGACCTAACTCATTTTGTAACTATAGCTATATAGGGAGAAGGTTATGTATCAGTACCTAAACCCAGTAATGCTGCACAGTAGCCAGTGCCACAGGTGAGTAATTAACAGTAGGCAGGAGTAACCCTTGTCATGGTACACTAGGAAGTGGTACATGAATGGATCTTACTAGATTCCTAAAGTATGTTGAAGAGATTATTTTCAATGAAATATCAAGAAAATAAGAGGTTCTTGACAGGACTAAAGGTTATGTCAAGGATATAGATAGCTAAATCTTAGAAAAAGAGATTTTGTAGTACCAGTACTAGCTGCATATAACATGGAAGGAATGGTACCAGAAGGGAGAGACCTCTTTTAGAGAAAGAGGCAGTGCATTATGGGATAGTCCAATGCAGGGGTAGGATGGTCAGATGAGGGGAGAGGATCAGTTACATGTATAGTCTTAGCCTAGGTCCTAGTATCAGATAGGGTACTAGGGGCAGAGATAGACACAAGCTTAGAGGTCAGGGTAGGTTTCTACTGGTAGACCTCTATTGCCTTCTTAGGTTGATAATACTCCTTGTATAAGGGGTAACAAGAGTGGACCTCCCATGTGTGGCACTTGTTAGAAGAGGCATTAGGAGTAGTGCAGAGAAAGTAGGAGAGAAAATGCCTCCATTATGGTGTTAAAGACCACTACAAAGAGAGTGTCCTCAGAGATAGATAGAGGGTACTTAGACACAAACACCTAATGTTATGCCTCCAAGCAAAGGTCAAGGGCAAACCAAAAGAGAGCAGTCTAATGCTAGTCAAGTTACTAGAATTAAGGCTTGTGCTTCAGCCAAGTAGTGTGCTATGAGAGCTAGAGAAGAGGCTATAGCACAAGAGGTTATAACTAGTATTTTGTCTATCTAATGTTATAATCTTAGCTTTGATACACCTTGATTCAATATCCTCTAGGTATATACTGCACAAACTCTAGATAGGCAATTAGAGTTAGTGTATGTTAATGCTGACATCAGATTTAGATACCTTATAGGGCCATGTGTAATTATGAACATAGTTTGTAAGCAAGGTTCTCTGGTGATTTAAGGGCATAGACTTGCTATTAATTGGTTGATCTTCCTTTTGATGAGTTGATATAATCCTAGGATGGATTAGCTTACTAAGTATTGGGTTATGACTGATTGTCAATATAAAAGTTGACCCTTCAGACTATACAAGGACTAATAGTGACTGGGGATAGTGAAAAAACCTTTTGGACAATCTTATCTTTGTTATTAAAATATAACCACTCCTTCAAAAGGAGTGAGGCATGTTTGGCTTATGTTATTAATCTAAATGTTTTAACTTTGATCTGGCATATTCCAATTGTGTCTGAGTCTTCTGATGTAATCTGGATAAGCTACCAGGCTTAGCACCTTAGAGGGCATAGGAGTTGATATGGAGGTGTATCCTAGTAATGCTATAGTACTTATTGCTCGTAGATTAGCACCTACTGAAGAAGAAGGACTGAAGGTATAGCTGTAAGAACTATTGAATAAGGGTTTTATCAGACCCAGTGTAACTCTTTGGGGAGTGCCTATATTGTTTGTAAAGGAGGAAAGAGAGGTTGTTCAGGTTATGTATTGCTTTATAGGTAGTTGAGTAGAGTGATTGTGAAGAATAAGTATCCCCTGTTAGGATGGATGATCTTTTTGATCATTTAAGAGGGGCTAGTATATTTTTTTAAAATTGATCTGAGATCTAGATACTATCAGTTGAGGATTAAGGAAGTTGATATTTCTAAAACTATTTTTAGAACCTGGTGTAAGTATTTTGAGTTTTTGGTGATGCCACTGGGATGCACTAATGTCCTAGCAATTTTCATGGAACTTAATGAATAGAGCTTTTTAATCTTATGTAGATAATTGATAGTGGTAATCCTAGATGGTATTCTAATGTACTCTAGAAACTAGGAAGAGTATGAACAACACTTGAGGGTTGTTTTACAAACCCTAAAAGAAAGGCAGTTGCATGCCAAGCTTAGCTAGTGTGAGTTAAGCTGAGTGAAGTTTCTTCTCTGGCCCACATGGTGTCAGTAGAAGGAATCAAAATTTGTTCCAGTAAATGAAAGGTAGTATTAGAAAGGGAACCACTTGGGAAGGTAACTAAGGTGAGAAATTTTCTAGCCTTAGTTGATATTACAAAGGATTTGTAAAAGGGTTCTCCATTATTGGCACTCTTTTAACTTGATGGATTAGAAAGAATGTGAGATTTAAGTAGGATGATAAGTGTCAAACTAGTTTTGAGC
>CANXYI011793382.1:0-19734 GCA_948208565.1 Hura crepitans
AGACTGGATTTTAACTTCAAAAATTCATAAAATATTCTCCGGTACTCCAAAAATTCTCATTCTAGTTTTAAAATTCCTAAATTAATAAGACTAAGGTCCATGAAAAAATTCAAGTCAAAATTCAAATATTGACTTTTTAGCACTATTCACGGTCAGAATAAAATATTTCAAAAAAATATCAGATGACCTCAAAAAATTATAATTCTTTTACCACCCTACTCAGTGGAATTTTTGAGCTTCAAGATATGGTATTTTCGAAACCATCCGAGCACATTCCCAAGTCTCAGACTGTCCAGATCTCAAAATATTTTTATCTCTATAATTGGTAGTTTAGGACCTAAAATGAATTATTGGTTCTGCTAAAATTTTTAATTCATTATTTTTCCCTATTTTTAGGCCCTTCAAAGTTTTATGAGCAATGCGCCAGTCATCGGACTCGAAATGATGACGCACACTGCAGAGAACATCACTCGGATCCCGAAAGTACTATTCATAATATCTTGACTAGTGGACGTTATAGAATCAATCTAAAAGCAGTAAGTGTTGATACTCAAATATTATGAGGAGCTTAAAAACCATGAGATTGGAATTTTATTGCTGTGGGAATAACTAATACTACAAAAAAAAAAACCTAAAACTGCGATGGAAATTCGTGATGGATAAAAATCCGTCGCGAATCTGGAAGGATCTTCAACAGATTCAAATTATGTTTTGAAATTATATATTAAAATAATAAAAATAAAATTGCAATGGATTTACACTAAAAAATTAAATTCTATTATAAAAAATGGCGGTAAATGTGCATAAGTACCAGTGACGGATTTTATGTAGAGTTAGTGACGAAAATCCGTCGCAAAAATTATCAAAAATAAAGTTTGTGATGGAAATAATCTGCCCCTAAATTTTTGCAAACTTTTTATTTTTAAATTTTTCTGACATTATTTTTATAATTAATTTTTACAATATAATTAATTAAAAATTTAATTAATTAAACTCTCTATTTTAATAATATTATTTTATTTATTATATCATAATTTGAATTTATATAGCAATTAAAAATTTATATAACTTATGATTAATAATTTTATATTTATTAAATAAAGGTGCCATGTATAAAAGTAATTTATTAAATTTAATAGGAGAACTATTATTTTTCTTGTTTTAAAAATTAGGTTAATATTCTAAGGATTAATTAATCAATTATATTTAACAATATAAAGTTAAATTAGATGACACTATAAATATGCAATTATATATATCTTAATTTTATTTGTTAGTGTTTAATATTATATATTATCAACTTTTTTATCCACAAATTATTGCAATGTTTTTTTATTTATTCTAAAGTTTGAATATGAAACACAATTTCAAATTAATTATAAAATAAATATTATAATTATATTTCTATTTAAACTTAACATATTTATATTTTTCTTTTCATGAAATTATTAATGCACCCATTTTCAAAATCTTCCATCCTTGAAGTCTTTAAGGTCTTCCTCTTTTAAAATCCTAAATCTTCCATATAAAATCCTTTTTTCTCCCATTTTTCTTCTTCCCTCTTTCCCTTCCTCCAATTGACTTATTTCTCTTCATCTCTGTTTTTTCTTCTTTCCCTAAAACCAAACTTGGCAAATTCCAAATCTTCAAAAATCTTATTTTTTTTCTTGTTAGCTTTCCTATTTTCCTATCATATTTCTTATTTCTTCACCTAATGGCTTATTCATTTTTGTGGCTGATTTCTAGTCTCTCTTATTTGATTTTATGAGAGTCATTGTATTTGGTACATGGGGGTAACAAATGGTGAGTCTTTTTGTCATTTTCATTTTGTTTATTATTCACCTATAAGTGGCTAATTTCTTTTCTTTTACTCGATTTTTTTAAAGAAATATAATGGAAGGAAAATATCAATGCTATAATGTACAGATAAGTGTTTTTCCCTTTTAAATTTTTTGGGTTTTTGGATTTCTTTGTTTTTGGAATTCATTTCCCTTCTTTAACAGTGATTTGCTAATTTTACTAACAAATTTCTTGTAAAAATCTTGCTGGAAGAGTCAGAGATGGCGAATCGACTACAAAGGTGCTTTGGTGTACTTGCAAGAATAAAAAAAACTTATACCAAGAAGGCCTGGGACTTGAACTTCGATGCTTAAGTCAATAAGGCATTAAGAGATAAGGTGGCAAAGAGCCAAAAAATGCAGGTTTGTTTATCACTCGTACCTATGAGAGAACGCATCCCTTTATAGTTTTTGCGGGACCCTTAACTTGTGCAAAGGACTTAGGGTCAGTTAACTTGAGTTGAAGTAATTCTAGTTTATAGATATTTTTAGGTATTTGGGCTTTAGCAAAGTCCATTGGGCTCATAGTCACTAAGGTAATGTAGACATTACCATTTGTCCCCCTGGTTAGATAAATGGACGTATGATTTTAAAAGGGTTAAGAAAAAGAAAAAAGGTGAATTTCGTGACCTGTGTTTGTCCAATTGGCTTAAAGAGAATCTTTTAGACCTTAGTAAGCCAAAGCCCGATCAGTCTGAGGAAAAGCTTTTAGACCCTGAGGGGTTGAAGCCTAATCGATATAAAGAAAGGCCTTCAGACTCTAAGGGGCCGGAGATCTATTGGTCTAAAGCGCATTTTTGTGCCATGCACATAAATTATCATGTTGTGTTCCGTAGCTATCATGTCGCTTCGATTTCTTTGCCATCATTATTAACCATTATAAATGTATGTCTTCTAACATTCTGCTAGAAGGGCAACCTATATATAGGATCTTGGTTAACCTTGCTTGATTTTTACACACCCTTTTCTTACTACAATGTCTTTTATTTTTGGCTTTAACTTTATTTTTATCCTCTAGTTAACTTTTGTCATCTCGTGCACCTCTAGTGTTTTGTTTAATTCCAGCAAGTTTCCTTTCCCTTTCTTAAAATAAGTTCTTCTAGTTTATCCTCAACCTTTTCTCTTTCCTTTTCTTCTTCCTCTAGGTCATATAAGATTAAGACTAAGGTGATTTATTTGCTTTTACCTAGTGTGATGGGTTTTAGTGGGAATTTAAGTGCTAGGAGTATGTATAAACATTTCTTTTTTAAACAATTTCGCATCATTACCCTTAGTTAATAAATTTTCTAGGATAATAAAGGATGACTTCCTCGCCTTAGGGAAAAATATAGGATTCCCAATGATGTCGTCACTTTAGCTTGTCCGCCGGGTTTGAGATTGTTAATCGATCCTTTTAATAATGAATTTTTTATTTTCTTTGAGCACTTTTTTAAGTTTGGTTTTCGTATTCCTTTTTATCCTTTTTATGTAGATGTAATGAATACATATGGGTTTAGCCTATCACAGCTATCTCCTAATGATTAGAGAACCATTGTTTGCTTCTTATGTATCTGTAGGCAATACAATATCTTTCCTAGTGTCAAACTCTTTTAGCAGCTTCTACTATCTCTTTAGTTGGAAATTGATTAAATTCGTAAATTTTATGGCTAGGACCAGTCAGTTGCTGATAGGTCTAAATAGATCCAATAAAGGTTTTGATCATTACTTCTTTCTTATTGGTAGAGGAAGGGTTAGCTTAAAGTCAAGTTAGACTGATCAAATGAGTGTATTTCTCTAAAAGACATGTCGTTTTGCCTTTTTTAGGTTAAAATGACTTCTAAAAGATCCTTTCAGAGGCTAGCCTTTTTCTTTGGATTTGTTTCTTTTTGTCGTAGATTACCTCTCTAAGTGCGTCGACTAGAGGTGTACAATAGTTAGTTTGATTTAATAATCAAACTGAACCAAATTAATCAAAAATCGAAATAATGATAAAATTCAAACTGATAACCAAGCAGAATTATCATACCAATCGAATCGATACAAAATAATTCAGTCAATTTGGTTAGGTTATTTCAGTTATTTCAACTACCACACAATTTTGATGCATGCTTTATGGATATTCAGATGCCAAAATTGGATGGTTAAGTGTTCAAGGTTTTACAATAGAATAAGGCAAAGAAAACAAATCAAAGAAAACTTAGACAAATCGGATAAAATAAAACAAAATTAACAACAGAGTAAATAAAATGAAACTAACAAATTGAACATAACATAAATCAAATAAAACTTAGACATATCGAATTGAACTTATGATTTAGGCAGTAGATTAAGAGAAGAGGAGTTGTGTTGATCGACAATTGCAATCTATACATTGTCATCTATCGAATAAGGAAAGATAAGAGCAATGACACATTTATCAGTGAGAAGTGATGGCTTAGTTGTTCAAGATAAGCAGCACAATAGATCAAAGATGAAAGGTGAAAAGGGTGCAGTGGCTGTCGGAGAATGAAGACAAAGGCAAAAAGGAGTGCGATGGCTGTTGGAGATCGAAGATGAAGGGCGAAAGGGTTTAGTGGTGTCCCTTTAGGTGAATAATATCGTTGTAGTGTATATAATTAATTGAATATTTGAAACAAATGTAGAGGAATGGAGTGAGGGTGGGGTGAAATGACAACATTTATTCACTAAATCGGTCAGTTTGATTTTTCTTCAATTTTAGTCATGAAAAATCGAACCAAACTGATATAACCAAAATTTCAAAAAATTATAAGTCGAAATTGAACCAAATTAACTAAAAAATAAAACCAAATTATGCTCACCCTTAGGGCTGACCGCATAGCATGTTCCTCCTATCGTGCAACCTAAAACAGTGTTTAAACCAAATGTGGGCAGTCTTCCGGCATCGATGCCAGATTTACTGAGAATGTTTGTAAAGAGGTTAGGCAATGTTGCATCCTTGCAGAACCTGAACATCACCCAATACTTCCTTCACAATTTAAACTTCTCAATGGATGCAGATTGGACTAAGAGGATTCTCAATTTGAAATCCATTACAAATGATGCCAGCAGCTACTTTCTTTAGGTACATATTTTGCTTTTTCGCATGTTTGATTGTCATTTTGTGTTTATGCTTAATTCTTATTTTAAAGGGTTTATACTTACAAGGAATACAACTTCTGTAGGTTATAGGGTTTTGTGCTTCCTAGTTTGAATTGTAGACTGCAGTTAAGAAGGGGAGAGCGAAAAAAGCTAATTAGCTTCTTTCTTTGACAAGAGCGGAGCTCAATCAGGTACGAGGCAATTTTAAAGAGCTAAAGAGGCAAAAAGATAGTCAAGATAACTACATCCTTGGCCTTAATATCAAGCTCAATGACACCTTATTAGGGATTGCTTTAAAGGATAGGGAGATTGTGAAGTTCCAAAAGCAAATTACCAATCTGAAAGTCGGTGAGCAAGCTTTAGTTGTCGAGCATAACAAGGCACTAAAGACTTTAAAGCAAGAGATATTTGAGGAGATTGTGGGCTTATTGGCAGATTTTTAACTAAGCCTCAAGTCAGAGCTCTAAAGTCACTTCTCGAATTAAGACTTCTCTTGGGTAGACAACATGAATAGGAGCATGACCACAGATGAAGCTGTTGCTAAGGAGCTTGCTCTACCCCTCCTACCGAGGAGTCTATCATCCTTTTTCTCCTAAAAAATGAAATAGCTTAGTTCGTAGTTTTAGTTTTTTTCATAATTTTGCGAAGAATTTGTTAATGAAAAGAAGCTTTTGTGCACCCGATGTGTCTTTGCTATTTTATTTACATTAATTTGTATATTTACTTTTTAGCTTTATTTGATTTTTGACGCGTGTCTTTGCTTTGACTTAGTAAATCTTTAGGTGTGTTTGTCTTAATCTTTAGGCATATTTGCCTTAAAAGTTAGCTTTTAAGCATTTTTACTTTAATAATTTAGCTTTTAGGTGTATTTGCCCTATTAGAACAAATTTTTAGCATACTTGCCTTATCTAATCGGATTTTAGTCGTATTTGCCTTAACAATGGAATTTTAGGTGTAATTGTCTTAACAATTTAACTCTTAAGCATATTTGCCTTAACAGATTTGTCTTTAGTAATTTGTACATTAATTGGAGGAAATGCCTACTCTATTGATTGAAGAGGGATTGCTTTGTACAAAATATAAGTATGATCAATTAGGCTAATAGCTTGTTAGTGATTCCTTACATAAAGTATTTTTTAAGGCTTTCCACATTCCATTACTGTAGACACTGGATTTTTAGGGCTCTCATGTTTGGATTGCCTAATGATGAAGAAAAGGACTAAATTCTAAGGAATGAGGATGTTAATGTCCAGTCCAAATATCTCAAAGTTTCTATTAAAAATTAAAAGATAAAAGGTTTTTTGCCCAGCCCAAAAAATTTTGCGATGTGACACGAATTATGAGAAAAATAAGCATCTGTGGTGGGCTGAGGGCTCTGGTCAATAGATGCTACCACTAGCTAAAAAATTGAGGTATAAGGTTATAAATAATATGGTTAAATATGAGGCTTGCATATTTAGGCTTGAAGCATTATTAACTTTCGGTGCAAAGGCAGTTGAGGTGTTTAAGGATTCATCTTTGGTAGTGTATCAGTCTAATGAAGAATGGACCATTCGTTAGGAAAAATTATTGCCTTATATAGAACATATGAGATCCATCAGTAGACAATTCGAGATGTGCACTTTTTGCCATGTTCTTAGAGACAAAAATCAACTAGCAGATTATATTGGCCACCCTGGTCTCTATGTGGGATAATTTAAAAGGGGTAATCATAAAACCAGTAATCATTTCTAGTTTAGAGAAGCCTTGATATGAATTAGAGCAGATAATGGAAATTAAATAGAAAGAAAGTAAACCATGATTTTATGATATCCAGAATTACTTAGAGAACGAAGAATTTCTTGAAGAAGCTACAGATAAGGACAAGAGGCTATTGAGAAAATTGTCAACTCAGTTCATCAATGTAGGTGGAGTCTTATATGAAAGGCAAGTAGATGGTCTTCAGCTTCATTGCTTAGAAGAGAAAGAAGCAAAAAGGTTCATGAAAGAGATACATGTAGGAACTTGTGGCACACATATGAATGGTTTAGAGTTAGCTAAGAAAATCATGCATCAGGGATTCTTTTAGCTTACAATAGACCATGACTATTCAAAGTACGTATAAAAATGTCATAAGTGCCAGCAATATAGAGATTTGAGACATGTACCTACGTTAGAACTTCACAACTTATCGTCTCCTTAGTTATTTGTTGTATGGGAGATAGACCTAATTGGAGAAATACATCTAATGGCCTTGAATGGGCATCGTTTCATTGCAATAGCCATTAACTATTTCTTAACGTGGGTCGAAGCAGAATCCTTGAAGAAGTTAGGGGCAAAAGAGATAGCTAAGTTCATAGAAAAGAATTTAATCTACGTATATGGGGTTCCATATCACATAGTCTCAGACAAAGGTGTCTAATTTCAGGCTAAGATAAGCCCATTGCTATGAAAGTATGAGATAGAGCATTATAAATTCTCTCCTTACAGATCATAAGCTAATAGAGCGGTAAAAGCAGCAAATAAGAATATCAAGAGGATCCTATCCAAGATAATTGTAACTTACAGAGATTGGGCTGACAAACTTCCATTCGTCTTTTGGGGATACAGAACTACTATTAGGACTTCAATAGGCACCACTTCATTTTTATTAATATATGGGTCAGATGCACTGCTTTTAATAAAGATTGAACTCCAGTCCTTGAGGGTGGTAATAAAAGCAGAGATTCCTGAGATAGTTTGGGTAGAGCAAAGGTTCCAATAGTTGAACTTGTTAGATGATAAATGACTAAAAGCCTATTATCATAATCAAGTCTATCAAAAAAGGATGGCACAAGCCTTTGGTAAAGGGTGAAAATTTACAACTTGAAGGAAGGGGGACTAGTTCTTAAATAAATAAGATCTGGTCTAGCTAATCCAAAAGGGAAATTCAAGTCGAAGTAGGAAGGACCATTTATCCTTAAGCAATTATTACCAAAGGGCGCAACAATCTTTATGGATTGTGATGAAAATAGTTCAAGGATCCTGTGAATGTGGATAGACTAAAAAGGTTCTATGGGTAAAGACAAAAAAAAGAAAAAAATAGGTCGAAAATTGGTAAACAGTGGCCTTGCTAAAAATAGGTGCCTTAATAGGGTGAAAATTGAAGAAAGGCATCCTATGTAATAACTAACGGCTGAAAGAAAATAGTTAATCAAGAAAACCCATAAGGGCTAATTGACGACAAGAGTTTAAGATGTAATTAAGATTTCTCTTGATTAAACAAGAAAATGTGTTGTTGCATTAATGTCTGATTATGATTATCATAAAATGCCAATATGATGTAAGTAGATAGGACCACTTTAATAAGCTCGATCAAGCATATTGTGGACTAAAGAGATGGAAATATTATCATTACATCACTTTTGTACTTGAGTCCAAAAAAAAGCAATAAAAATACTTTTTTAAGATCTTCTGTCTCATATTGCTCCTCTCACCTTCCATCTTCAACCATTAGGTCCGGTTATCTCAAGAAGGTCCCGTTATCTCAGGAAGGTCCCATCACCCAATCTTTATACACCTCAGAAGTTTGAAAGTTACAAGAGATTTTAGGAGGAATGTTGATCTTCAAGGGTAATTGCTTCCATAAGTTAAGGTACCCAATAGCAAAAGTGATAGACAAATCTCCCCCTCTGAATGATAATAGGAGAGAAATAATGCCTTGGGTCTCTCCACATTGTCTCGCACAACGATCTAGAAAACATAATGTAACTTTATGCAAACCTACAAGGGGTATAGAACCTGCAGAACTGCTACTCGTACATGAGATAGGGAAATTCATGAGCTCATGAAATTTATGCTTTCATTAGTAACGGCACTCATCCAAACAACCCATTGATCCATGATAGAAAAATAGCACATAATAGCACAGGGCAGTAAATGTTTCAAACTATAAGACCCAAGGACACGAGGGGAAAGGTCATCCAACAAGTGAAGCTTTTCCTATAGCCAAACCTAAAAATAAAATATCACTGTACACAAAAGGAATGTCTATTACCAAGAAATGGCACTTAAAGACATGAGAGACCTCTTTTTCATCTAGCTCAATCTCCAAATTGATAAAGCCTACTACAGGGATAAAAGTGTTGCCTATCCCGATCAACAACATTCGAATTGGCTTAAGCTCTTTGAAAAAAAGGTTCATCCTCTTATTAAACATCAAGAGTCAAGATGTTCATTGTGCACCATTGTCTACTAGTATCTTTTTTACAAGGAAATTTGTGTTATACCCCTACATAACTAGGGCATCATTATGTGGGAATTTTAGTTCTTTGGTGTCATCTGCTGAAATGATGATTAGAGGTATGTCTTTGAATTTGGTTAAGAGGAATACTCCGTTTGCTGCTTTCTTTCTCATTGACATCCTACTTTAAAGGGGGAACCTCTTACTATCGTATTAATAATACTTACTCTGTGCCGATCAAGTTTCAAATCTATGGGTTTTCTCCTTTCATCATCCGAGCTGGAAGTGTCACTCAAGCTAAAGGATGATTCTGGTTTTTTCTTTCCATAAATCACTTCAGTGATACTTTCTTTATCAATATTTCTATTTCATCTTTCAAGCATCTGCATTTACTGATCGTGTGGCCTACATCTTTATGAAAATCATAATATTTGCTTTTGTCTCATCTTTCAAATGTTCTCTGGTCCATTTTCTTTGGCCAATTTAATTTGCCATAATTGCTTTTAATCCACATTAGGATTTTTGTGGGATTAACATTTAGAGGTATAAAAATGCCTTGCTACTTGGTCGATCAACCTCTTTCATCACCTCTTCTCTTGAGGGAGTTTTTCCTAAGGGATCGGTACCTCTTGGGACTCTTTCTCGTCGAACCCTTTATCGGATAACTTTTGAATAGGGATCTTAACCTCTTTCCCATATGCAATTTAGGGTTATAATAGCTGTCAACTTATCTTGTGTCATCAAGTGCTATAAACTATTTTGCTTAGTTCATCAACTTTATGAAGTTTAACAGTCTATCCATCATTAGAGAGTTGTATCACCATTTATTCCTTACGTTGTTAATCATGGTGACCACTGCCACTTTTGTAATTACCTAAAAATGATGGGTTTATGAATAGCGCTTTTTAGACCTTAAATAGTGCACCTGGGTCTACCAAGGCTCGAAAAGTATAAATTTGATGTTGGGAGAGTACAATTCATGAATAGGGCCTAATTTTAATATTGGAACAACTTAAGGTCATTCCAGAGTTGATAAATCAAAGATAAAATCCAAGTAGTGGATAAGCAAATAAGAGAAAATAGCAAATAGTAACTAAGGATTTAAGAAAGTTTAGTTAACTCTAATTAATTTAAGAAAGTTTAGTTAACTCTAATTATACTTGATTTAACCAAGATAAGTAAGCTTTGACTAAAGGATTAAGATTGTAAGGGATGGTAAAGATCATGCTTATCTATATGGCCATATAAAATGTGGCTTTAGGAAAGAGAAAGGATGAATAGTGTCATCCTCTCCCTTTCCTTCAAGCTGACAGCTTCTCCACCATTTCCCCCATTATTTTTCTTCTTAAAAGCTCATCAAAAGACATGATCTTCTATTAAAGATTTAGGTAAAGTCAATTTTGGGAGTAAGAAAGTGAGAAAATTATGGAAAAAGTTTAGATTTAAGATTTAATTAAGGGTTTCATTCTATGGGTAAAAATACTCTCTCACTTAAGTTAATGCTCAATTAATGAAAGAAAGAGTGTTAAGTGAAGTATTTATGTTTGAAATGATGTCTCATGATTATGTATGTGTGTGAAGAAGCTTGAAAGTTAATGGAAAAAAGGATTCTTATAGTTTAGAAAGATAGCATCAAGGGTTAAGTGAAACAATAATAAAAGATTAGTGCTTCTCAACTTGTTTCACCTTAAATTTATGTTGTTAATGGAATTCATGATGTTAGACTTTTAGGTTAGAGGAGTTTCTCATAATAATGAAGTTGTTCATGTTAAAATTATAAAGAATAGATGTTAAAAGTAAAGGAAATGATGAAAATTAAGTTTGGATATAGAATTTAATATGTGACCAAAACTCATGACTAAGGGAAATGGCGTTTTTCCTTATTATGATTAGGTAGTAAATGACATATAAAGTAAGTTTAAGCTATATGTATGTAATTTATGATGAAAGTGGTTAAAAGAAGAGAACTTAGGTTTAAAGATGAACACTTGAAGAGTTAGATCAAGCTAGGGCTGAAACATGAAGTCTTGAAAATAAAATTTTCTTTCTTAAGTATAAGCATTCTAATGGCTAAATGGTGAAATTATGGCCAATATGAGACATTAAATTAAAATGAAGTTGATGTATTATCTCTTAATAACGTAAATAGATTAAATGACTTTAAAAGATATAATGACACTAACTTAACATAATTATAAATAAGAGGTTTAGGTAAGTAAAAATAAGATGTTAAAGAAATGAATTATTCTTGAATGCAAAAGCTATATAGCTGAAAGGTATAACCTATGTGTTTGTATGTCTAATTGACATATTATACACATATGAATGTAAAAGTTTAAGGTGTTATGATATAGTGAATTTATGAATATCATGGATGTTATTAACATGAATAATAATGAATATGCTCTCACAATGAGATTTTTAAAAATAATCTAAGGTATGTATTCCATGAGCTTAACAAGATGCTTATTGTGAATTTAAGTATGTTGAGTATGTGTGCTTGACATAGCATCCGACCTATCATGAAAGATAAGATGCCCATGAGAAATGTTATGATTCATGTATTATATAATGTTTGACTTTTAAGACAAGTTTATGATGAACATATGAAAATAAAATGAGAATTATGAAATGACTGTGAAATGCACATTTCTACTTAGGAATTTAGAATGTCTTAGGATAGTTTAACATGTTAAATAGTGGACTTTTATAGTTTTGCCATGATTTATAGCTTCGGCTACCAAGCTTTTATACACCCTATGGGTAGTGCAGCCACCACCTTTGCCATTGAGTACAAGAAAAGTTGGCAGATCAAAGGAAATTTGTCGTAACTTGTCCCTTATTCTAACATAAAGAGGAGGTCTTAGAAAGAAATGGGATGAAAGAAAGAATTGACTATATTGAAATAAATTAAGAATTTGACATGCAAGATCTTATGAAATACTACCATTATCACTTATGTTGGTAATCTTGTATTCTACACTTACTTGTGTGTACATCACAACATTTTAAGTGAATGAATAGGCATAATGTGGTATGAAATAGAAATTGATTACATAAATTTCATGTATGTATTTATTATATGATTCTTGGATACAAGTTCAATATATGATATATGCTTATGATGATTATGAAGTTTTCTCCTTAGAAAGTTCTAACTCAGATAATTAGTTAAGGGTTATCTAGATTAAGAAGTATCCATTAAGGTTTTTACCCTCAGTGCGTTGTTCTTTTGCATAAGTCTGAAGCTAACAAACAAGAGAAGAGAGAGAAAAGTCCAGTACTGCATCAGTGTACAATTTTATTTATGTATAGTTTTGAGCATTTCTGCTTTCATAGAACCTAAGCATTTTAGTAATCATTTATAGATATTACTTGTAGAAAGCTTAATGGGTCTATGACTTTAATGTACTTAAGAACATGCTAATGACTATATCTTTTTAATTATCGTATATATGGTATATAAGTACATGTAACCTAATAAAAGCATAAGAATAGTGGATGATGAATGCATGACTACATAAGTTAAATGTTATTACTTGTGTTTAGAAAGATGTGTGATTTTGGAGTTTGGTTAGATATAAGGATCTACTGTGTTATTGAAGTGTTTTTCTCTATCAGAAAATTTATGGGTAGTGCTTAGACAGTCGTTATACTACCAAAATTTTTAGCACCAAGACCCATTCTTGAGAAAGTTTCTTAAGAACTTAAAAGTTTTATACATGTTATTAAAAAGCATTTCAATTTTTTGCAAGAGAATTTTTTTTGTATGTCCTTTTTGGTGCAATGTTACAGTGATATCTCTTTTGCTTGCATGTTCATGTAGTAAGTTTAACACCTCACTATCGGGTTCTACAAGTATCGAGTAAAGGGTGTTACAACTTCACTATTGAGGTTTTTGATATCGAACACCACCTCTTTGAATCTTTTCATAAAGTCCCTAAGGTCCTTTTCTCATCCCTATATAATATCCTATAAATATATCACAGTCTTTTTAGCTCTTATTTGAATGACAAATCTAGTTTTAAACAATTTCTTGAAAAAGGTTATCAGTCTAAGAGTGAGATCATGAAACTAATCAACAACATCTTCTTTTAGCATGGAGAGGAACACCTTATAGACTAACACATCATTGAAAGTCTGCATGTGAATCAAGGTCATATATTCAAAGAGGTTTTTGCGCGGGTTTGATTAGCCTTTGTATTTCTTCATCTTTATTTTACAAAAATGATGAGGAATAGGAACTTCCCAAATTCCTATGCAAATGGTGAGTTCATATTTCTATTATAATCAAGCTTCTTTAAATATCTCAGCTTAAATTTTTTTACTATATTAACGAATAAGTCATTGAACTCTTCTCCGCTCTCTATTAGGTTCTTCCCTTTGAAGTCCCTTTCTTCACTTCGTATCTTATCCTTCTTGATTATTTTGGTCCTTCTTGTTCTAGGTTCATCACCGGTGGAGCTTGAATGGGGTTTGTATTGAGATTGGCATTCCTTTCCCCTCTCCAATTTAGAGGCCACCTTTTCCATCTTTTCTAGCCTTAGCTCTTTGATAAGCTCTTAGCGTATGTCATCTTTGAAGCTTTATAAGAGTTGTTGTAGAGCCTCAAAGGTGATGGGAGTTCCTACCCTTAACGTTTCTTTGTTTATCAAGTCTTAGGTGAAAATTGGCATTAAGTTTCACCTAGGTGTTTTATTACAGTTAGAAAGGCTAGTGTCATTCATCATTTGGGACTCTCAATGAATGCACAAAATAGAATAGTTAGAGATAGAGAACTACTTATAAAAGTGCTCTAGTGTACATGTTAGAACAGGAAAACTTGCCCTATGAAGGCTTGGGATTGCAACTTGATGCCTAAGTTAGTAAGGCATTAGGAGACAAGGTGGCAAAGAGCCAAAAAATGCAGGTTTGTGTATCCTTCGTACCTGTGAGGGAGCTTGCCCTTTTATAGTTTATATGGGACCTTTAAATTATATAGAGGATTAAGATTAGTTAACTTGAGTTAATGTAATTCTGGTTTGCACATATTTTTAGCTATTTGGGCTTTAGTGAAGTCTAATAGGCCTAAAGTCACTTAGGTAATATGGACATTACCACTTACTATGCATTAATTCTAACCTGTATGTTATGTTTGAGGAATGATATGTTTGTTTTTTTGAAAATTTTAATCTTTACACCATGAATGCTTTAGTTCAAATTTATAGTTTTTAATATAATGCTCTAACAGTCTTTTCAATTTTAGGTTTTACATACTTAGTTTTGTTTGGATGGGATTGCAGTAGTTCAAGTTTTTTATTAGGCGAAGTTGAAATATAATAGTTTGTGCAGGATTAAACAACAAAGTGATTAAGCAAATTACAGTTTTAACAAGTAGCTCTAAACAACTGCAGATTACACTTATGGTCTAGTTCTAATTGCGACATTAGTCTACAAAAGCATTCGACCTGGGATTAGTAAGGGTTACTCTTTATACTAAAACCCCATATCATTTTTTTTTGCTTATGCCAATGTATTACTTTCAATCTCTACCATAGATTAGATAAAGTGTTAAGCTTTGTTTAGTTTCAATCATGTTAATAGAAATAAGAATTTGAGATGATTAAGGATAATATTGTTAATGATAAAGCAAATTCATATATGACATGCCAATAACACAGTTAAATTATTACAAGTTGTACAGCCATTAAACTTATGAAACTAATAACCAAATTCAAAAAGCCAAGAGAAATAAACCATTTATGTATACCTATCCTTGAGCCATCTAAAACTCCTCCTGAAAGAGCCTTTAACTTTGCCTTCAACATTGTACATTTTATAGCTAGCAACCCTTCTCCTTTAAAACTCAGGGTCACTAAAGCTCTAAGCTTTGGAAGAAGTGACCCAAACATGTTTTTCCCTTTGAGCTTAAGATCTTTGTTATTGTTGAAATTATTAATATCGAAATTGTTATTACCTATCTAGTCTATGCATAAAAGGTACTATAGGACCTGAGCTCAAAGGAAGTAGGAGGTCTTTGAGAACCATAGTAACTGTCGATCTGCATTATGCCAACCCCATATGAATAAAAATATGATATTGATCTTTTATAATCATAATCCTTTATAGATGAAATTCTAAATATGCTTTAAAGAGATAGCAAAAGAGATAGATTAAATTGAATGAATGAAAGGTGGTTTTGTTTTTGGTGTTATTTTGTGATCTTGATAAAAAAGGAAAGAATAGAAATAAAGAAAAAGGTGGAACCAAAACAGAGGAAAAATGGATTGGTGAATTTGAAATTTCATTTGGCTTTTTGATACTTTGGACAAAAAAATGAAAATTTTTTAACAAAATCTAGGTGGTGTGTTTAAAAGGGAATCATTTTATCTACTCTAATAATGAACTTCTTTATATGGTTTCTGGTATCACTGAATCTTAACTTAGTCACAATTGTACATTAATCTCTACCATGATGTTATTTGAGTATTGATCTTCTTTTTTAATCGAGAGATGATATAGCTTATTTAAAAGATATCAAATGAATTAATAAACAATAGTTAATATCTATGAATATTAAACAATTAGATTTTAACTATTAAATTTAATGTGTATCATAAATGTTGCATGTATCATATATTAAACATTAATACAGTAATTTCAAATATCTAATATTAAGTATAGTATGTAATCTGATAAAAATCAATGAAGAAGACATTCCACATGATGCAAACACAAGCATACTTCTCCTTATGTTTATCTTGTTGAATTTATTTTGGTTTTCCTTATACCCTTAAAATTCCCATTCAAAGGGTTGTTAATTGTATGTTGTATTTTGGAAAATAATTTGATACATTTCATTCTTAGTTACTTATTACATGCATTCTTGTTTTAGTTGGGAGATTTCAAAGGCTACACAAAATGTCCATTTCTTGAATTTAAATCTTTAATAATTCAAGAGTAGCAAATCTTGATAATTGCTTATTTTTCATCTACAGATTCTTGATGGAAATGATCTTTTGAATGAAGTTATTTAGTTTTCTACATTATCCCACTTACTTGAAGTTATCCGCCTGTAAGGTCATTCTTGGTAGATCACTTGGAAGATCATAGGCGGTGAAGTTACTAGTAGGTTTTTATAGGTTTATTTCAGTTTTTGTGAGAGATGTTAGCTTTTTTTGTAATATTTAACTTGAATTAAATTGATTTTTATTTTTATTTTGTATAGTTGTATGAACATAAGTTTCATTTTTTATATTTATTTAATATTATATATAAAATACAAATACTTGTTTGTTAAATTATTTATTTAGGTGTGTAAGTTTTATTATTTAAATGTAAAATACAAAAGAAATGAATATTCATAAAATATATCAAAATATTTTGTAACAGGTTGGGATGAAAATTTCGTAGCAAATATTTTATAAAAAATAATTTTATTAAATTCTGGATGGATCTACAATGAAAAATCTGTTGCAAAAGTAAAAAAAATTAATCAAAGAATAGCGAAATAAATAAAAGTCTGTAACAAAATTTTTTTGTTCTGCGACGAATCAGATTCGTTGACGAATTACTTTAACATATCAAAATTCATCACAAATAATCCCTAACAAAGATTTTGCAATGGATTTCTCTATTGCAAATCCATTGGAGAAGTGCAATATGCGACTACGACGGATTTGTCCATCGCAGATTTTAAATTTTTTTATAGTGTAAAAATAAATTCAGGGAAATAAATAAGAAATAAAAGGATTAAGATGAAATAAAAATGAAAGAGTACGTAGGGATTAATTATGGCTTTAGGATTAAATAGTGATCAACTAAATCATAGCCCTACAAGTACCTAAAAATGATGATAGAACGATTTACACTTAATTAATGAAAATGATAAGTAAAGAATATAGTTTTACTTGAATAATAATAAAGGCCTTAAATTTTTTTAGCAATTTAATCTACACCCTCCAACTTGCACCATAAATAGCTATAAGTTGTCATCTTTTTGATAGTTCATAAAATGGATGAAATGTGTTCTTCCTTAGGAAAAACTATAATGGCTGGATTATATTACTTCTCTTCTCCATCATTTAATTGTTTATCATACTTATGGGCTAAAGGTTTATTCCGAGAGATATTTTGCAAAGTTCTAGCCACTTTTCTATCTTGTAGTATTGGATAAGGGGACTTGAAGAAAAGAAAAAGAAATGGAAAGGAAGTTTGTAATTAAGAGGTAATTTGGTTATTTATTTAGTTTTAAGAGTTTTAATAGGTAACCTTAGTCTTTAATGGTATAATTATAATTTGGTGACATGAATTTAATTGAATTTTTTATGAAATTCTTTTTCAAGAAAATCATAATGGAAGTGGAGGAAGTGAAAAGTTAAATATGTAATTTTCAAATGAAAAGATAATAAAGTGATGTTAATGGGGTTGAACTTCATATTAGGTAAGTATTTCCCATTAAATTTTTAAATTAAGTACATGTTAGATCATAAGAATTGATGATTGTTAAGTAGATATATAAATAAATAAAAATAATTGTAGAAATATGCTATCTAGATGTAATTAAGACATGCTACATAAAGAACTCACATGTTAAATGAGATAAAATGCATTTGATATATAGTCGAAATTGGTGTTAATAAATGTATTAGGTATATTTTTTATAATTGACTAAAACATAGAGATTAAAAATTTAATTTATAATATGAGAGTGCATGCAATTGATATGAATGTTTGTAAAAGAAATAAAAATCCTAAGTGGCCGAATACATATATAAGAAAGATGAATTGAAAATAAAATGTTAACTTATTACATTTTCATGATAATGGCGATTTAATTATGAAAAATTAATAGTTAGAAATTTCCTTAGAAAAAGGTGAAATGATAATTATGTGTAACCTAAGAATTATGTCCATAAAGATATAGCTATTAAGCTAAAGAAATAATGTTAATAAAGTAATTTAATAAGGAAAATCAACTATCAAAAGGGTAAGTTAAATAAGTAAAATGAGTTAAATGTAAAAAGTTTAGAATTTCATATAAGCAAAGAAAATAGTGAATTTAATTAAATTTTAGTTAAGCAAAATATGCAATGTGAAATTAGAAGGATAAGAGTTAGAAATTAATGTTAAGGCAATAAAGGATGGGTGGTTAATGTATAAGTTAAAAAGTGAACAATTAATTGTATAGATATGTCTGGATAAGATAAAGAAAAAAAGTGTATTTAGAAATAGATATTAACATGGAACAAGATGAATATTGAAATAAGAAAATGTATTAAAAGGGAAAATTGTAGTTCAAATTAAATTAAATAAATTAGATAAATATATGTAATAAAAATAAATAATTATATATAAAGAAAAAGATAAATTGAGTAATAAAGAAATAGATAAATTATTAATATACCTATATATAGTGAGTTAAATAATTTGCATAATAATTGATTAATGTAAGTAGAAAATTGGTATAAGGTAATGTTAATATTTAATGGTAAATTGACAATAATTCTAAATATTATGTATGATGATTTAATTATTTAATTTGAAATAAAAGAAAAAGGGCGTAATTGAAACCAAAAAATTATTATGAGAAATCCAATAAGATTATTAATTAAGAATTTGTATATATGGAGTGTTTGTTCCTAAGATAATACAATTAAATGACAAAAGAGAATGTAAAAGATTAAATATATAATTTAAGTAAAGATATTGTAAAATAGTCATCAAAACTTAAGGTAATGAATATATACGAAAATAATAGAAATGAGTAATGAGTAAAGAGAATTAAAGGGTAAAAGTAAAGGTTTGATAATTAGAAAAGAGAAGTTATAAGCTAAGGTGATAATAAATAATTTGAGAATAAACTTACGGGTGGTATAAGGCGTACATGTTTAAGTATAAATTTATAATGTGAAAAAAAATAATGTGTGCAAGAAATGCAAATAATAAGAAATAAAATTAAGTGATATGGGTAAGTTAGAAGCAATTAGAGACTAAAATTATTAAAATGGGCAAAAGATAAATAAGATAATTACAAGTGAGTGTATGAAATTGAAGTTACTAACATAAGGGACTAAGAAGTTTATTTAAATATTTAGATAAAGAGAATAATTAAATAGAAGAATTAATTAAAGGATTAAAAAGGAGGTTTAAATTATAAATGTTAAGAGCAAAATAAATATATTTTTAAGTAAAAGTTAAAAGAAGTACTAGTATCTCATGATATAAGTACATGTATAATATGAAAAGTTAAGTACAAATTTGTAAATTGAAAGGTGACATTAAAAGGTATGTAAATAGCAAATAAAAGGGACAAGTAATTATATGCATAAAATCTCATGATATAAGTACATTTATAATACGAAAATTTAAGTATAAACTTAAAGGTGACATAAATAAGATATGTAAATAGCAAATAAAAGGTATAAGTAATTATATGTGTAAAAAGCAAATTAATTTGAAATTATAAGAAATTGATAAATTGAAACTACGTGAATGATTGATAAGTTTATATGAGATTAAATGCTTAATGATAAGGTAACAAGGAAGAGAAGTTGATGAATCTTTTAAAAGTCTACAAATTACAGAAAGTGTTAATATAAGCCGAATAAAAGTTTGAGAACAAAGGAAAAGTATCAA
>CANXYI011793388.1:0-13852 GCA_948208565.1 Hura crepitans
AGTGCAGCCCCACTATGTGAGACTTGTTAGAGACCATATTAGGGTCAATGTAGATTGAAAACCGGAGGATGTTTTATTTGTGGCTCACAAGACCACTGGAGGAGAGAGAGTCCTCAGAGACCTGTTGAGGGGGACCAGACCCAGGGATCAGTTGCACTTGTAGCTGGGAGACTGCCACGAGCACCCAGACAAGATCGGGCTGCTACAAGTCAGAAGGGCAGAATAGATAATAGAGCTCCGACACGATAGTACGCCATTCATGCCTGGGGGAAAGCAGAGGCCTCGGATGTCATAACTGGTACATTCTTTTTACTTGATGTTTCTATACTAGCTTTGATAGATCCAGGATCTACACATTCTTATATATGGACGACACAAGTAATAGATAGAAGCTTGGAACCTGAGCATATAGATTTAGATATCTAAGTAAGCAATCCGATAGGTCAGAGTGTGACGGTGAACACTATATATAGACATTGTCTTCTGATGATTCATGGTCATGTCTTCCCAGCAAATTTAATCGAGTTACCCTTTCATGAATTTGACGTGATACTAGGTATGGATTGGCTGTCAGAACATAGAGCATTAATTGATTGTGAGAAGAAAAAGTTAAGTCTTCGAACTTCAGACGGGCGAGAAGTGACAGTTATGGGAAACAGGGATACCTTACATAATGTGATATCTACTATGATAGCTAGAAAACTCATTAGAAAGGGATGTGAGGCCTTTTTAGCAGCAGTGGTAGATACTAGTGTCTAGACCCCAAGCTTAGATTAGATATCTGTGGTATCTGAGTTCCCTGACATATTTCCAGATGAGCTACCCTGACTACCACCACATCGGGAGTTAGAAATTGAGATTAAGGTCTACCCTAGTGTGAATCCTGTATCAATCACACCCTATAGAATGGCACCGATAGAGTTGAGGGAATTAAAAATACAGCTGTAAGAATTACTTGATAAAGGTTTCATCAGACTCAGTGTATCTCCTTGGGGAGCACCAATGTTGTTCATAAAGAAGAAAGATGGATCTCTTCAGTTATGCATTGATTATAGACAACTAACCGCGTGACAATAAAGAATAAATACTCGTTGCCTATAATTGATGATCTCTTTGATCAGCTACGAGGTGCCACTGTGTTTTCTAAAATTGACTTGAGATCGATATATCATCAGTTGCGAGTCAAGGAGAGTGATATTCCTAAGACGGCTTTCAGAACCAGATACAGGCATTATGAATTCTTAGTGATGCCATTTGGGCTCACCAATGCCCCGGCAGCATTTATGGATCTGATGAATAAGATGTTTAAACCATATTTGGATCAGTTTGTTGTGGTGTTTATAGACGATATTCTAGTATATTCTAAGACCCGTGGAGAACATGAACATCAGCTTCGGATAGTGCTACAGACACTGAGAGAAAAGCAATTGTATGCTAAATTCAGTAAATGTGAATTCTGGTTAGAAGAAGTGGCATTTTTGAGCCACATTACTTCAGCTGAAGGAATCAGGGTGGATCCGAGCAAGGTTAAAGCAGTTTTGGAGTGGAATCCTCCTAGGAATGTCACTGAAATTCGAAGTTTTCTAAGATTGGCAAGGTATTACAGGAGCTTTGCAAAAAGCTTTTCAATGATTGCAGCTCCGTTAACAAGGCTAATCAGAAAAGATGTAAAATTCGAATGGAATGACAAGTGTCAGGCTAGTTTTAACAAGTTGAAAAAAATGTTAACAGAAGCTCCTATCCTGACACAACCTGAACAGGGTAAGGAGTTTGTGATTTATAGCGATGCCTCACACAATGGGCTTGGATGTGTGCTCATGCAAGAAGGAAAAGTAATTGCTTATGCATCCCGACAACTTAAGCCTCATGAAAGGAACTACCCCACCTATGATTTAGAGTTAGCTGCTATTGTCTTTGCCTTGAAAGTGTGGAGACACTATCTGTATGGTGAAAGATGCTATATTTATACAGATTATAAAAATTTGAAGTACCTGGCTACACAGAGAGAGATAAATTTGAGACAACGGCATTGGATGGAATTGATCAAGGATTCTGATTGCCTGATCGATTATCATCCTGGGAAAGCAAATGTAGTTGCTGATACCTTAAGCAGAAAGATGATAGTTGCATTAAAATTGATGCATACTCGACTGGAGTACACTACAGAAGGTGCAATACTGGCTGAATTGCAAGTTAAAGCTGATTTTAGGCAACAAGTAAAAGAAGCACAAATGAAGGATACTCATTTGGCACAATTACTAGAAAAAGTCAAAGAGGGGAAGGCAGTAGGTTTTGAAATAGCAGAAGATGGCAGTATGTATTACTAGAACAGGCTATGTGTCCCGAATGTAAATGAACTAAGGTTGACAGTTTTGAAGGAGGCTTACGAGGCTCCATACTTAATGCACCCAAGAGGTACGAAGATGTATCTTGGGTTGAAATCTCACTACTAGTGGCTAGGGATGAAACGAGAAGTAGCTGACTTTGTAGCAAGATGTTTGACATGTCAGTAGGTGAAAGCAAAACATCAAGTTCCTTCGGGATTGCTACACCCTATAACGATTCTTGAATGGAAGTGGGAGAAAATCACCATGGATTTTATCATGGGATTGCCCATGACCAGAAGTAAATGTGATGCTGTGTGGGTGATTGTTGATAGGTTGACAAAGACAGCTCATTTTATATCGGTATGGATGGATTATTCATTAGAGAAATTAGCCCAGCTGTATATGGATGAAATTGTAAGGTTACATAGAGTGCCAACCGCTATAATATCGGATCGAGACCCAAGATTTACTTCTAGATTTTGGAGAAGGTTACAAGAAGCTCTGGGCACTCGCTTAAATTACAGTACAACATTCCATCCACAAACAGATGGTCAATCTGAAAGGGTAATACAGGTGCTAGAAGATATATTAAGAAGTTGTGCCATAGAATTTAAGGGCAATTGGGATCAATACATAGCATTGGCAGAATTTGCATATAATAACAGTCATCAGGCTAATTTAGGCATGGCTCCATATGAAGCCTTATATGGTCGCCAATGTCGGACTCCACTTTGTTAGACTGAAGTTGGAGAAAACAAGATGGTTGATTCTGAGCTGATTTGCGATGCAGAGGAGAAAGTTAAAATCATTAATTCGTTTCCTTAAATAAAACACTCAGCCCTAAGATGAATAATTGTGACATCAATTAGCCACCTTTTGCTTTTATAATTGCAACATCAATTCTTTTGATAAATTACTGCAACATTACTTAGGCACCTTTTGCGCATGAATTCTATCAAAGCCCATTCTTTCTTTTCACTTTGGAACTAAGGTCAACGTTTTCCACTTTACTTAGCGCCTAGCCCAAGGGTCCAAATGCAAGCAAGCTTGTCAAGTGACGGAAATTTCTTCCTTTTTTTTTTTTGTCATTTATGATGGAGCTATTTGTTAAAATATGATTTGATATGTAATTCTTTTTTTTTATTATATGTGTGCATTAATTATGTATATACATATAAAAATAATACTTCTATGATTTTAATTTTTAATTTAATTTATACAAAAATTAAATAAAATATATTTGATCTACAACCGCTTAGTTTGCCATAACTGTAAAATGTAATTTTTTTAAGTTATGTTTAATTTTTCTCTTTCCTTTATGATTTTTCTTTATTTATATTTTATCTAATTTTTAATTTTTTTTCTCTTATCTCTAATAAGATTTGGCTATGAATTTAGAATTCATCCATTCAATCCGATTTATCGAGTAATTATTTTTTATTTTTATTTGATTTTTAATGCTTTATTTTTATAATTTTTTGTTCTATAATTTTTATAATTTTTTGTTAATTTTTAGTTGCCCGGGGTGATTTTTTGTCCAGTAATTTTTATAATGTTTTTTTTGTTTTTTAAATATAAGTGAAACATATTCACCCTTAAAAAAACTATAATAAAGAGTAATTTATTGATCAATTGTATTGTTAATTGTGAAATAATTTTTTTAAAAATAATTAAATTTTAAAAAACAGATTAAAGAAAAAAACTACTTACATTTTTTTTAAGAATAAAAAGAAGGCAATAATAACAAATAGGCCCTACATTATTCCATTGTCACCTAGCTATCTATTGCTCCTTAAGAATTTCATAAAGTTCACGACCCTTAAAAACTTAGTACTCTTTAAACTAGACATCTACAACTTGTACCACATTTAGGCCTTTTTTTCAAGCCGAACCTCATACTCAGCCGAGGTGCATTCTCTTAAGCCTGAGTGCATGAAATACAGAAGGATTCTTACGTAAATATAATTAAAATGGAAAATAATTTCAATTCCTACCATGTATTAAACTCCTTACTAAACATATTTTTTTCTCAAATTTTCTATTTTGAGAATACCACTTTTCCTATTTCAACTATGAAATATGTTCCTTTTGTATTAATCTTCCTTTTCTTTTCTAGGATGTATTATTACTATATTAACAGGTATCATAGATTATTCACCCAAACACCATTGGCTTCCTTCTGGAAAAATACATTCCTCATCTTTTACATATTCTTTTTTTTTTTTATATAGTTTTGTATATTTTCATTATTATTTCTCAATTTCAAATTAAAAAAAAATTAGTTAGAGATATCATTAAAAATAATTGTCTACCAATTGTTTGAAAATATGCTTGTGAGGAAGTAAAAGCTACATTTACTTATTAAGCTGGATGCTGTTACTTTTCATGGTTGAAAGTTAATGTCTACTACTTGTTTGATGATAAGTTTATGAGAAAGTAATTAAGATTTGAAAAAGTACTGCAAGGAAAACGTTAACCAGCGAGGGAAATTACGAGGGATTATATATATTCTTGCTAAATAGCGAGTATTTTGCAACGTATATGAAAAATGAGCTAGAACCAAAATAGATTAGCAATGACATTACGATAGAAAATGGATTTTATTGCAAGAATTGCACGCAAAAATCATGGTGTATATTTTAGTTGCGGTGTTACGACAAATTTTGGCCTTTCTCTCACTATCTAGATAATGTTTTCGAGGATTGTCCATTGCAAATCTAATTTCATAGGTTCACTTTGTAGCAAGGGATAGGTCCTCGAATTCAATTGTATTTGTAGAGCTTTATTTTTTTTTCGAGGGATCTCTCTCTTGTAAATAATTTATAATCAGCTAGGAATCATCTCTTGCAAAATGAATAATATTTGTGTTTTTGAGAGAAATTTCTCTCTTATAAATAATTTATAATCAGCAAGGGATTATCTCTTGCAAAATGAATAGTGTTTGTGTTTTTGCTGAGAGATTTTTCTCTTGCGAATAATTTATACTCAGCAAGGAATTTTCTCTTGCTAAATCAATAATTAATGTTTGTGTTTTTGCAACAGATTTTTCTCTTGCAAATTATATATAATTAGCAAAGGTTTTTTTTTTTACATGCATATTGGATGTATATAAAATTTCCACATTTTCATTGTAGGTGAACAACTTAAAGGCTAAACTATTTGAGAAGTTAGAACAATCGCTTCAGAAGCTTAAGCTTAAGGTAGAAGGGGTGACCAATGTTTTAGAGGATTCTAATGATCCTTCAAATCTTCCGACCGCAAAAGATGTAAGTAACGAAAAGACTTGTTACTTGTCATTTGCAGTTCGTGATGCATCTTTGGTTGCAGTTAAATGTCCACATTTGTATTCTTTTCATTCTTTATGTTTCTTTATCATTTTAATTCCTTGACTAAAAACCAACTTCATCTTTAATCCAACTTATCCTTCTGTTCAAGAGTTTGCGAAGGCTAACCAAGCTTACCGTGTGATATTTCCCGACTCAGAAAAGCCCGTAACTAAATTGCTCAAGACTTGGTTTTTAATAAGTAAGTGTCTGGTTTTTCCTTACGCATAACATATTACATATATACTGATAGAATATGGGTGTTGTGCTTGCTTGGTTTATCCATTCAGCTATAATTTTTCTTACATGACCCGCATAATGGAACTTCCCTGCTGAAAATATAGCAAGAGAAAATGTTCATATCTTGACGACATCTGTCTGATTGAGTGCTTTACTTGCTGTTATTATGTCAAATGGATATCCATTTAGGATAAGTCCTACAAATGGGTTGTCTCAAATATGATTAAACTTATGCATCATCCACAGCCTACTGTGAAGAACAACAGCTTGAAGTTTTTCCAGAAGTAGTTACAGCATAATAAGTTTAGGCTATTATTTTTAGCACGTGTTTTATGTGATTGTTTAGTAACTGAATAGTACTTTTCTAGAGCTATGCGTTTCTTGTATAAATACACATGTATTATACTCAAATAATAGTGTGTATACATCACAAGAGAAGAATTACAGTTATTTTTCTCTTGATGAGTTCAACCTGAGCTTTAATGGAGCTTTAATTCATCTCTATTTTTTAATGGTATCAGAGCCACCGGTTGGGATGTTGGGATCACCTGCAAGTGTCTGCATATACTCACGCTCCAGGTTTTCTGCTACGTTCGGCCCTGGGCATGAGGAAGATGTGTTGAATATCTCACTTCGGTTAATTATAAGATGGTTGTGCTCCTTATAATGGCATGTGCAATCCTCTCTCTTTGAGCTAGCTTTTGGGGTGAATTAGGTATAAGTCAATTTTTTTAAAATGGTATCAGAGCGAATCGATTTGTATTTTTTTTCCTTTCTTCATCACTGCAATGGTTAGTGTTGGCAATAACACTTATCTACAATCCATCACTCGCACTCAAGGATAGAGGACTTTCACTAATGCTTCTCTGCAACTGCATCCTTCTGATAGTTCAGGTATGTAGCTGGTTTCTAATCCTCTAAATGGAAACAATTACTTGTTGTGGCGTCGATCTATGAAAATTGCATTAAAGGCCAAAAATAAACTTGGTTTCGTCGATGGCTCTTATCCACAACCCACTGACGAGTCTGCTGATTTTGAGGAATGGAGTTGAGCAAATTCCATGGTTATTTCATAGATCCTCAATGTTATTTCCACAGTTCTGGTTGAATTTTTTATGTATACAACCACCTCTAGGGAGTTATGGAATGAATTGCAAAAAAGATATAAGGAATGTAATGGTCCATAACTATATTAGCTTAAAAGAGAAATAGCTTCTATTAATCAAGGAAATGAGTCTATTGCTTCTTATTATACTAGACTCAAAACAAATTGGGATGCTCTTAATTGTTTAAAACCAATGCCAATATGTACATGTGGTGTTTCTAGGGCTCTTGATGAAATTTTTGGTTCCAATAAACTCTTACAGTTTTTAATAGGTCTTAATGACTCCTATGATCAAGTCAAGAACCAAATACTCATGTTTGATCCTTTGCCTAGCTTGAATAAAGTTTATGCTGTGATAATTCGAGTAGAGAAGCAAAGGCAGGTACATGTCAATTTTGGTGAAGGAATAGAAACCACAGCCATGCTTATCAAAAATTCTGACTCTTAGCCTAAGAATATCACCAATCACAAGAGTGGTAATATGAAGCGAGGTCAAGTTAAAAAATCAGATCATTACTACACCTATTGCAATAGCAAAGGCCACACAATTGACATTTGTTTTAAGAAGAATGGATATTCTGAATGGTATCTTGAATTGCAGCAGCAAAAGGACAAGAAATTGAATTCTTCTTCTTATGTTAATATGGCAAACTCTCCTGTTGAAAGCCTTATAGATCTCTCTTCAATTCCAACCAATGCCTCTTTATTTGAAATGATACAGAAAGAGCTCATGAAGTTTATAAAGGGAAAAACAATTGTAAATGATGCTCACCATGCTAATAACACAGATTCTGCCCATTTTGCTAATTTCATCAATTATGCAGGTATGGCTTCTCATTATCTTTTTAGTATACATGATCATATGTTACCTGGTTCTTAGATAGTGGATACTGGAGCTTCTACCTATATATGTGCAAATAAAACACTATTTACTCATATCCAGCCACTTCCTAACCTAAGCCTTGTTCATTTACCTGATGCCACAGTTAAAAAGGCTACTCATACTGGTGATATTTGTCCATATTCCAAGCTTATCCTTTCTAATGTTCTTTATATCCCTGATTTAAAATAAAATTTGCTCTCAGTCTACAAACTTGCTACTACTAATAATGTCTAATTCATGTTTCTTTCTACTTACTGTTTTTTACAGGACTAGCTGAACAATGAGATCATAACTATTGGCAGATTACTTAGAAATCTCTATATTCTCTATCACTTATCTTTCTCTTCTTGTATTATTCAATTTTTTTGTAAATCTTCTCAATTTTCTTCCTTCGATAATTGTACCAAGACCAGTAGTAATGTCTCAAAAAAATTTTCTTCTGTTAATTCTGTGTCTACCAATTCCGCATTATGGCATATGAGGTTGGGTCATCCCTTTTCTAGTGTGATGATACATGTACCTATATTTTCCAATTCCTTCAATAGCATTTGTGAGATTTGTGCTCCTTCCAAAAAAACTCATCTTCCTTTTCCAATTGGTGCTATAACATCTGAACATGCTTTTGATCTTCTCCATATTGATATATGGGGACCATATAAAACACCAACTTTCTGTGGGGCTCAATACATGCTGACTAATGTTGATGACTTTACTCGGTTAATATGGACTTATTTGATGCAAAACAAATCTCAAACTCATTTCCTATTACACATCCATTTTAAAATGCTAAGAACTCAGTTTCAACACAATGTCAAAATTGTAAGAACTGATAATGGCACCAAGTTTACCAGTCATCCATGTCAACATCTATTTCGAGAATTAGGAATTATCCATCAACGTACTTGCATCTACACACCTTAACAAAATGGTGTGGTGGAACGCAAACATAGACATTTAGTCCAAGTAGCTAGGTCTTTATTGTTTCAAGCTGGTCTTCCCATTCATTTTTGGGTTGAAGCAATGCTTACTACCACTGAATTGATAAATAAGCTTTCTTCAGTCTTACTTGATTGGAAATCCCCTTATGAAAAACTTTTTAGTAAATGTCCTGATTATTCTGTTTTTAGAATTTTTAGTTTTTTATGCTTTGCTCCAATACTTATCCTACTAAATCAAAATTTACCCTAAGGGCACAACCCTGCATTCTCATTGGATACCCCACTAATCATAAAGGTTACAAACTTTACTTTTTGACTAATCAATTAGTTTTATATTCTCGAGATGTTATTTTTCATGAATCTATTTTTCCTTTTAAACAAGATTCAGTAAATCCTCCTAACCACATTTTGCCATTACCTATTATACCTATTGGGAATCCCACTTCTTTAGTGTCACCAACTTAGCCTACTGCTTCTTCCTTTCAGTCCTTTCCCAATAGTTCCCCTTCTTCTCTAACTAATCTTCGTTGTGGTACTCGACATCATCCAAAACCAACATGGCTTCATGATTATGTCTCTTATACCGTTACTCATAGCTCTCCTAATACATCACCAACTTTTCATTATACCACTTCTCCTTGTTCTCACCTAAATACCTTAGTTTTTTTAGTAAACACGTCTACTATTCCAAAACCTACTTCATATAATCAAGCCAAAAAAATATACTGAGTGGGTACAGGTTATGGATGAGGAACTTATAGCCTTAAAAGCCAATAAAACCTGGGCACGTGTTCCTTTACCACCAAATAAGAAGCCCATTGGGTGTGTATAGGTTTTTAAAATAAAGCTAAAGCCAGATGGTAATGTTCATAGATTCAAGGCAAGATTAGTTGCCAAGGGATATAATTAAATTAAAGGTGTCGATAATGTGGATAGTTTTTCCCCTGTTGCTAAAACTGTGACTGTTCGTATTTTTTTTGCTCTTGCAGCTTCTAAAGGTTGGCCATTACATCAACTAGATGTAAATAATACTTTCTTACATGGTTTTATTGCTAAAGATGTTTACATGCAGCCTTCAGACGGATATTCAACGGTAAAACCTGGCCTAGTTTGTAAATTACACAAATCTTTGTATGGACTAAAGCAGGCCTCGAGGCAGTGGAATATTGAGCTTACTACAAAATTGTAATAGTTTGGTTTTTAGCAGTCCCAACATGATAATTGTCTCTTTGTTAAGAATGCACAATCAGGTTTTGTTGCTCTTTTAGTGTATGTTGATGATTGTTTACTCACTAGTGATTCTAAAACTGAAATTGCAACTACCAAAACCTTTCTCCATTATGCTTTCACTATCAAAGATCTTGGTCCAGCTAAGTAGTTTCTCGACCTTGAAATATCTCGATCTCTTGCTAGCACTTATATTAATTAACACAAATATGTGTTAGACCTCATCACAGAAGCTAGATTACTTAAGGCTAAGCCTATGCCAACTCCTATGCTTAAGAATCCACATTTTTTGTTGATCATGATACTATACTTCCTGATTTAGAACCATATAGATGGCTGATTGGTCGTTTATTATATCTTAGATATACAAGGCCGGATATTTCTCATGTAACTCAATAACTAAGCCAATTTGTTCACGCACCAACTCAGACGCACTGGCACACAACCTTGCATGTCTTAAAGTATCTAAAAGGCTCACCCTCTAAAGGTCTTTTTTATCCTCGCATATGCTTTCTAAACTTGCAAGGCTATTGTGATGCTGATTGGGCTACGTGTAAGAAGACCAGGAGATCTTTGATAGGATATTGTGTTTTTTTTAGCAATGCTTTAATATCCTGGAAAACAAAGAAACAATGTAGTGTCTCACATTCTTCCGCTGAAGTAGAGTACAAGAGTCTTGCCTCACTAACATGCGAATTGAAATAGATCAATTATATTTTGGAAGATCTTTAAGTTTATATTTCTTTTCCCATTCCAGTGTGGTGCGACAATCAAGCTGCTATTCATATCACAGCTAATCCTGTGTTTCATGAACGCACTAAACATTTGGAGATTGATTGTCATTTGGTTCATGATAAATTCAAGCAGGGTTTCTTGTTACCACAACACATTCCTTCCAAAGAACAACTAGTAGACTTATTCACTAAAGCGTTACCATTACCACAATTTCAGTCTCTTGTTTCCAAGTTGGGTCTATCTGATCTTCACCAGCCTCTAACTTGAGAAGGGGATGAAGAATAACAGCTTGAAGTTTTTCCTGAAGTAGTTATAACATAATAAGTTTAGGCTGTTATTATTAGCACGTGTTTTGTGTGATTGTTTAGTAATTGAATAGTACTTTCTAGAGCTATGGCTTTCTTGTATAAATACACATGTATAATACTCATATAATAGTGTGTATACATCACAAGAGAAGAATTACCGTTATTTTTCTCTCTCTAAGCTCAACTTGAGCTTTAATTCATCTCTATTTTTTCATACTGTAATCTATGAATGACGAAATAATACATTTACTACAACAATTTATATCTACAGTTATGGCAGTTATCATAGTTGAAAATGCAAAAATTAATAGCTAAATTTTTTTGCCATAATAAAATATTTTGTAGCAAGAAATGGTGTAGCTAAAAATTAGCTACATAATGTATGGTTTCCATAGCTAAGAACTAATATAAATTGTTATATGTCTAATTTTATTATTGCTAAAGAGTTATAACATTTTACTAATAATATATTTATAGCAAAAAAAATTGATAATTTTAGCTACATCATATTAGTATATATTACGATACTTTTTTAGTTACACATAATAAAATCCATAGTTAAAAATTAATTTATATAATATAAGTATAATATTTTTGACATTTTAATTATAAATTTAAAATGGATATAGTCAATAAATTTGATTGATTGTTTTAGATGAAAATGAATTATGACAACGACAATATTAATTTAGCTATAAGTTTAATATATTCATAACTAAATACTAAATTTCTCCCATAAATAATATATATTTATTCATATATTATATGTATTGATTTGTATGACTATTACTCTATATATTCTATCATTAGCTTTGCATCTAATCAAATTTTTTATGTAGGATTTCAAATTTTAGGAATATTTTTTAGTTACATTTTTGTTATTGTTATAGCTACATACTAATATTAGCCACTATTTTATATATTGTAGTTAGTATTGAAATAAATAAACTAATACTGTTACAAAAGCTAAATATTTGTAGCTAAATAGTTTAATTTGTCATAATATTTAATTGTAGCTAAAAAATAGTAGTCAAAATATTATTTATTCCTACAATATTTAGAAATCGAAACAAAATTTGTGTATTTGCTACGATTTAAAATTTTTATTACTTAATAATTTAATCAAATTCTATATAGTTATAAAAAAAATATTTTTTATAGCTATTGTAGCGAATATAATTTTTTGTAGCTATAAACTTGTATCAGTAGAAACAAAAGGTTGTGATTTTGTGCCAATATATTATCATTCATCTAGTATATTTAACAGCTCCTTTTCTTATTGGCCTGAAAAAGCTTTTCCTAGAAATTTTAAAAACTTAATTTTTAGTTGATTATTTAGTTTTTTTCGGATCTTATTTGTTGAAATGCCTTACCAAATGCAGGAATTATATGGAGAGATGTGCTCTTGTTGGATGAAGTTTTGCTTAAGGCTTGTCTCCTTGATTATTCCTTAGAGGTCATCTTTTGATTTTGCTTTTCATATGCATTTCCACGCTTCCTTATCGGAAATGAGATAAAATCTATTAGTGTCAAAGAAGGAACTTCTGTATACTGCTCAATCCTAGTTGTTTCAGGCTGCTAAGGTTGTTGACTAGCAATACATTGCAGACTCAATTCTCACCTTCTGCATGTTTAGTTATTAGTTTATAGAGATCTTGTTTGTGAATATATTTTGGACTTTTAAAAATTGCCTATTTGATACCAAATTTGTTTATTTCTTTTGTTACTCAGGCATAACAAATTTGTTAAATATTATGCTTTCCTCCTAATTTGGTAATATATAGACAATTACTTTCATTATTTTTGTTAACTTTGTAGATCTTTTATATATGAAAAATACACACGCATAGTACCTTGCAAATACAAAAAAAAAAGGCGATGAGTTTGTAACCGCCTAAATTTTGCAAAGGAATATTCCTTGCAAATACTTGAATACCTATATCATGTTTGAAGAGATATTAGTAAGAGGTAGTGAGAGAAATGATTCCCTTGCTAATTATCTAGAGACAATCCCTTGCTAAACTTTCATTAAAAATTTACAAGGGATATTTTTCTCACAAAATATCTATAAGAATCCAAATAAGAATGATTTTGTTTCTCTTGCATTTTTCTTCCTAAAACTGTTTAGCGAGGATTTTTTTCCTTGCTATTAACTAATTTTCTTGTAGTGAGGGCTAATTACATTTTAAAAAAAATGAAATACGACAATTTTTTATTTAAATTTTTTTAACTTTATTAAATACTAATTGATTAAGTTTGGCATTTAAAATTATTATCTAAATTTTTTTAGCTATGAGCGAAATTTATATATATTTCAATAAATTCGCATATTAGTATATTTATAATATATTTTTAGTATACCAATGGTATACCGCTGATATTTTTTTATTACATGTGTTATGCTTTGTTTAGGATGCTAATTTAAGTATTATTGCATTCAACCTACTTAATTTAAAATTTGATGGTGACTATTTAGACTTTATTTCCTATGATTAATAATGAAGTATGCTTGTAGAATTTTTTTTCTAATACTGATTTATTGATTATTATTGATCATAATCCTAAAGTTTGAATTATATCTTCATTTTGTCTTTACTTTTCAATTAAAAAACTTGTTTTATGATGATCAAATGATAACTTTTTAGGTGTTATTATGTAGAAAATATTGGAAATCATTGTTTATTCATTACCAATTTTTGCTTTCATTAGTTTATAACTCATTGTAAACTTCCTTGATTATATCACGCTATGAGCTAATTTTCAAAA
>CANXYI011793677.1:0-14825 GCA_948208565.1 Hura crepitans
TTCAGGCCATTTCTAGATTAGTTTGTTGCAGTCTTCATCGATGACATCCTTGTGTTTTCTAAGGACTGAGAAGAGCATGAGAACTATCTATGAATAGTTTTATAAATCTTAAGGGATAAAAAGCTTTATGCTATGCTTAGAAAATATGAGTTTTGGCTAGAGAAAGTGTCACTTTTAGGGCATATAGCATCGATAAAAGGCAAAAGAGTTAATCTTAGCAAGATTTAGGATATAATAGAGTGGACAGCACCTAGGAACACAACTGAGATTGGGAGTTTCTTGGGTTTGGCTAGATATTATAGAAGGTTTGTCAAGAGGCTTTCCTTGATAGTAACCCCTATAACATGTCTTCTAAGGAAGGATGTGAAGTTTAAGTGGGATAGCAAATGTCAAGAGAGTTTTGATAAGCTTAAGAGTTTGTTGATAGAGGCTCCAATTTTAGTTCATCCAGTGTTAGGAAAAGAGTTCACCGTATATAGTAATGCCTCACTAAGTTGGTTGGGATGTGTACTCATAAAGGATGGCAAAGTTGTTGCTTATGCTTTACGGTAATTAAAGCCTTATGAGAAAAACTACGTGACATATGACTTAGAACTCAAACTTATTACATTTGCTTTAAAAATATAGAGGTATTATTTTTTATGGGGAAAAGTGCTATGTCTTCACCGACCATAAGAGTCTGAAGTATCTGCCGACATAAAAAGAGTTAAACTTGAGGCAAAAAAAATGGATAGAGTTGATTAAGGATTATGATTGCCTTATTAACTACCATCCTAGGAAAGCTAATATGGTTGTATGTAGCTTGAGTAAGAAGTTTATTTCAACTTTAAAGGTGATGCATGCTAGCTTTAAGCTATAAGATGATAATGGTTTGTTAGCTGAGCTAAAAGTTAACCCAAGTTTGATACTGGCAGTGAAGGATTCTTTAAAGGATGATTATAGGCTTCAGAGTTTTATAAGTACGATCAAAGAAGGGAAGTCTATTGTGTTTGTGATCAACGAAGATGGTTATTTATATTATCATGACTACCTTTATGTACCAGATGGTGAAGATGTAAGATAGTAGATTATGCAAGAAGCGCACAATGCACCATATGCTATGCATCCTGGTAGTACTAAGATGTACCAAGATTTGAAGACAATATATTAATGGTTAGGCATGAAGAGAGACATAGCTAATTATGTGACTAGATGCCTTACTTGTCAGCAAGTGAAAGTTGAGCTTCAAGTTCCTTTTGGGTTGATACATCCTATAACAATTCTAGAATGGAAATGGGATCGAGTCACTATGTATTTTGTGATTAGACTATCATTGACACAAAATAAGCATTATTCTATTTGGGTCATAGTCGATAGATTAACCAAGTTAGCTCACTTAATTATAGTAATAAAGGATTGTTCAATAAAAAAGTTGGTTGGATTGTACATATATGAGATAGTTAGACTTCATAGAGTGCCACCTTCCATTATTTTAGAGAGAGATCCTCATTTTGTATCAAGATTTTATAGGAAACTACAAAATGCTTTAGGAACCAAGCTTAGTTTTTACATAACTTTTTCATCCTTAAATGGATGGCCAGTCAAAGAGGATTATTCAGGTGCTTGAGGATATACTCCAAGCATGTGACATAGGGCTCAAAGGTAGCTAGGATAAATATGTCTCTTTGGCGGAGTTCACTTAAAACAATAGTTACTAGGCAACTCTTGGTATGGCTCTTTATAAGGCGTTGCATGGGAGACAATGTATGACTCCTTTATGTTTAAGAAAGTTGAGTGAGCACAAGTTTATAGGATGAGATTTGGTCAAGGATGCTGAAAGAAGGTAAAAATCATTAGAGAAATGCTAAAGGCTGCTTCAGATAAAGAAAAATCCTATGCGGATTTGAAGAGAAGAGACATCGAGTAAGAAGTCAATAGTAAAGTCTATCTCAAGGTATCTCTATGGAAAAAGGTATTAAGGTTTGGTAAGAAAGGAAATTTGAGTTAAAGGTTTATTAGACCATACAAAATCACATAACGTGTGGCTCTATTAGCCTACAGACTGGCTTTAACTCTAGAGTTGTAGTAGATTTATGATGTGTTTAATTTCTCAATGCCGAGAAGGTATAGACTGGACCCTTCAAATATGTTAACAGCTAAAGAAGTGGAGATACAGCTAGACTTGTCATATGAGGAATAGCATATAAATATTTTAGCAAATAAAGTTAAGGAGTTACAGAATAAGAAAATGTCATTAGTAAAGGTTCTGTGGTTACATCATGGCATAGAAAAAGCAACATGGGAGAGGAAAGCTCAGATGAGAGAGTAGTATTAACATCTCTTTGAACTAGGTATGTTAAGGATGACATCTCTTTTAATAGGGGAAGAAATGTAATGACTTAAAAATTTCTACTCTCGTGAATAGTACTTTTGGGGTGAATAGTGCTTCACAAAACTCGAGTTGCACTAAGTGTACCAGTAAGTAGTATTAATCATAAAATCTTTTTAGGCAAAGTTTAAAGCTAATCAAATGTCTTTTGGATGGCTAAAAATGCTAAACAAGATTTTGCAGTAGTATCCTATGAATAGTGCCGTAGGCAAAGCTAAACTATAAAATAATTCAAAAGTTGCTCAAAGTAATTTAGAAATTTTACAACCTAATACTTAAATATTCCAAATAGACCATTGGCTTTAGAATTAGAATTTTTAGATATCGAGAAGCATTCTTATCGAGTTTTTGGCTAAGAATATTTATTAATTTTTTCGTTTTATTCTTCTTTCGAGCTTGATTCTTTAGTGGTTTATGGGATTATAATTTACCTAATTTTTTGAAACATAAATTTAGGAATTTCAATTCTTCTAGAGGGAATAAATAAATTATGAAAACAAAAATAAAATAATTTTTCAAAAAACTATAAATATCCTAAAATACCATTACCCTCAACCTATTTTCATTTCCCTCAATTTTATTTTTCTTCTTTTTATTCTTTCGCATTAAGGGCTAAAATCCTCTCTTGCTCTCCTTCAATTTTTTTCTTCATTTCTTCTTACACCCA
This sequence comes from Hura crepitans, assembly GCA_948208565.1. NCBI lineage: Eukaryota > Viridiplantae > Streptophyta > Magnoliopsida > Malpighiales > Euphorbiaceae > Hura > Hura crepitans. Next base: position 3,036 of record CANXYI011793677.1, read on the forward strand.
CTATAAAAAATATATCCTAATAGTTAGGACATTCTGAGATGAACCTGTAGACACCAAGAACACCTCGTTTGGCAAAGAATCTTGGGAGGAATTAGGATTTCCTTCCCAGAGTGAATAGTAACCATTTTGCAATTGGGTAATTTTATTTCCATTTTGATATTTTTCCTAGGTCCCTAGGGTGCCCAAGATGCCATATATAGTATCATGTTAATTTTCAATTAATTTTTTATTTTATATAGATTTTCTAAAAATGAACTTATTTGAATTCGTAGGTGATAATTTGAACCGGGCTTCTTGAGGGAAAGAAAGGCCAATGAGAGCTTGGGCATACTTGATGACTATTTTTAGCATGTGTAATCACTTTAAAATGAATGGAAATGCATGAAAATTCATTATGTGTATTTATGGCATATTAGTGCATTAATGGCAATTAGGAGTTTAATGCATGAGATAATTCAATATTAATAAATGGTAATGTTGGATGATATAAGTGTGTATTATGAATTATAAATGTAAGAAATGAGGGGGCCAAATACATCATTTAGGTTAGGTACATAATTTATATGCTATTATTACCTAAAATGAATGTATAGGTATTGTATGGGGAAAATGGTGTAAATGCCATTATGTATGCTTACATGTGATAAAATGAATGTGTGTGTGTGCTTGTAGTAAAAGTCGAATGCCTTTAATGTGAAAATGACATGATTTAGATGTATTTGTAGCATAAAGAGGTTGTATGAGTAATGTATGAAGAAAATTGGTATAAATGTGATTGTGAGTGGTTTAACAAGTTTAAATGTATGAGTGTGGGCTTATGGAAATAGCTGAATGCCACCTTGACTTATGTGAGGGTTTTTCCATGTAAATAGGCATTATGTGTAATCAAATCGATAAGTGTTAATATTATGTGTAAAATTTCATGTTAATGTAAGATCTCACTTTTATGCAAATGCTCGATACATTATGCATTATAAGGCATGAATACATGCAATTGATGAGAAAGAATTGTGCTTGGAATGTAAAATGTCTATATGTGTGTTATTGCAGTCATATATGGCCTAGTACTGCTTTAAATGGCATATTAAGGAACTAATGAGAACTTAGATGCATAAATGTGTATTATGGCATTGAAATGTGTTAATGAAGGTTATAAAAGTGAGTTTTTACATAAAATAGAGGCCTTATGCTTTTTATGGGTTGAATAGTGCTTGCGTTTTAGGCCATTCTATTGTGCAAAATTGCCGACAAGATGAAATTTTGTGATGATAAGTTTTAAATGGTGTAAAATGTATAAATAGCTAAAATGACATAATATAATGTGTTTAATGAAGCCTATATAGTTAGAAAACCTAGTTTGAGTAGGTTGACTGGTTAACTTAGATTTTTAGTAGATATTAGCTTACCTTCATGTTAATGTTCTACGTGATAATGAACATGAGTGTCTATGGGTCTATGTTTCTATGTATCTTTAGATGCGAGGGCCTATGGTCTTATGTCTATGTATTTACGAATGTGAGTGCCTACGGGCCTAAGTCTATGTACCTATAGGTGCAAGTGCCTTCAGGCTTAAGTTGTCTATTATCTAGTCTTAGTTAGTTGTCTCTTTGATATAGGCATATGTTAAACAACGTAAAGACTTTAAAAGATGATGTGGTATAGTGATGATTATGAAACCTAAAATTTAATTATTGCATAACTACGAGACTACGACATCTAATGTATGTTATAAATCTTTCTATAATTGCCTAAATGAGTATGTGATTATTATAAGGAGATAAATGCATATGTTAAGCTTAGTGCTCATTTTATTTGTGTGGATGATAGTTATGCTATGTGTATAAACATAATATGGCATATGCACATTTCATGACATGCATGTATATCAAAAATGCTTATTTGCTTATAAACCATATTGTATGCTCACTACTGATAGCATGTTACACAATTGGTATGAAATGAATAATTGCATCATTAAATTGGCATATACATGTTAAAATGATTACACTACTAAGCAAAAGCTTAGTGCATTGCTTTGTTTGCAATGTGTAGGTATTTGAGCAACAGATTAGAGTTAAAGTTTCTGCCCCATAAGCGACAACACGAAATCTGCCCTTTTTGGGTACTTGTTGTTTCCTTTTTTTTTTTTTGTAAAATGGTTATTATGTAAATGTAATAAAAGTGCTCTTGTCATTCCAGGGGGATTAGGCCTAATTCGAAAGCATGGGCCAGTTTTGTAACTTAAAACTATATTTATTCTAAAATCTTTATATTTCTTCCATAACATACATGATATCTCTTGATGTTACATGTGAGAATGTTGCTTATGATGAGCTTGAGGTTCTGAGATTTTTATTTTGATATAGAGGGTCAGAAGGACCTATGTGGAGTTGTATTATGAGGTATGTTAATTCAGAAGTGTTTTTAATAGGTTTAGTATTTGGAAAAATGTCTAGATACAACCATTATGCTATTGGATATTCGACATGATTGCCCCATTAATTGCCTTGTAAAGTGTTCTAATGACTTTTTTGTGTTTTTATAACACCTTATGTCAAGAAATGTTTTAACTAATAAAAGTTTTAATTGAATTAGGTTTTATGGATAACAGAATCGGATATTGGTATATGTTCACTGTAGAGATTATGATATTTTTATCGAAGACGAGAGTGCTCAGTGGAGTCACCACCTGGCCTCTACACCATGACCTCTGATCTTCTGTACTAGAAAGGTTCAAAATTTCTGATCTTATTTATGCCCTAATAATATATTGTAATTTTTATCAATCCTTTATCATTTAAGCATACATCATTCTTACCTTTGCATATATGGAAAGTAAATTATAGTATTTAAAAGATTGTGACAAATACATTGTACATCCAGAAATCATGTCATTGATTAATTGTTATTTGACTTGACAATTACTCATAATTCCATACAAATTGGCGATAATTGCCCAACTCCCATCTCTAGGAGATTGGCCTTTATTAAAATACATTTTCCATGTGACTTTTGATTAAGAAAATATAAATCCATTTTATTAGAAAACACCAATAAATTATGTATAAAATCATTTGATGTGAAAGTTAGGTTTTAACGTGTAAAACAAGTTATTTACTAGCTATTACAACCCAAAAAGAAGCAAAAAAGTGCAAATAGCACAAAACTAAAGGAATAAGCTAAGGTCCCAAAACTAGTCCACTTCAGCGTCATCAATTCCATGTAGACATAAGGGGCAACAATGCTTAGTCTGTGCGGACCTTCGCCAAGAAAAGATTAAGTTCGTCTCATACTTTTACTCTAGTGTAAAATCTAATAGGCAACTCAGAAAATATTAAAGTCAAATAAGTTAGATCTAAACAATTAACATGTGAATGAACATCAAAATCATAAACACATTCAATATAGATACACCATCGATTATAAATAATAGTAGTAAGGCATAGCAAGGGATTATAATACAAATTATCATTCATAGGTCCGTGCGAGCATGTGACCCTCGTGACAGGGGGTCCATGGAAACTACCAAGCCTAATTAACATGTATATTATAAGGCTGTGCAGACTAACATAATTACTTACCTTTAAAGATACTAGGTCCGTACGGACCTAATTTCATATAAGGTTAGATTTATACAATAAACTTAACTTCTCATGGCATGCCTAATGCTAATTATATACATCAAATTCACAATTCATATGTCTAATATGATTAGCCTACACATCATCAATGAGAATGGGGATAACAAGGTATCACCTCATAAATTCATCATCTTAGAGATCATTGGCTCATAAAAGATACAGAAAACTCATTCATAGACCTTATATATTACCTTTATAAAAGAATCTCTTTGAGCACTAGCACAAAGCCTTTTGATGCAAGTAAGGGTAGTTGAATTCTCCCTTATGACAAGCCTCACCAAGCTTTAATGCCTTCTGCTATTGGAATGGTTGCAATTTTGATTTTTTTGAGTATATGTTTTCCCCCTCTCTCTTTCTATGAAAAGAAGTATTCATATTTCTTTTCTAGGTTTTTCTACACTTTTTCATCAGGAGGAAGTCCTAATCCCTTAAGGATTCTGACTCCTAGACTAAACAAGCAATGTTTAAATCTAGAGTCTATTTTTTGATGACAAGTCCATGTAGACTTATCTGTGATGGTTCGTGCAGACTAAGGCTTTTAAAGTGATTGTCAGTGGTTTTTGTGGGCCATGTTCTGACTTGCTTCTATGGTTGGTCCATGCAGACTTAGGTAGTAAGTCTGTGTGGGCTTATATCTTGAAGGCTTTTTTTGTGATATGCTCAAGAACCGTCTCTTGTTATCATCATTAGTCAAGGTGAGGTGTCTATAGTTACCCCAACTTTGGTGTGTGCTGTGTAATGCATGAACTAGAATAACGCACAACAAAGTACCAATTTTAGAAATACTTACCTGTGGGTGTACTTACTTGACGTAAAGCTTTATGGAATATGGATAATCACCTTCGAATCATTACAAAAGCTTGCTAAACCAAAGTTGTAACTTCCCTTCGAACATAATTGATATTGTGAAGAAAACTACACCAAATACGGGTGCCTGCTTGTCTTAAGTGAAGTGAAAATCCAACTAGGTCCACACATGTTTCCGCTTTGATGTCTCTAGATTGCCATCTTATGTCATCATGATACAATTCATACACTTTCAACTAAGTAATTTTTTATCACACCTAAGGTTGTTTGACTAATGACGTTTGATAAAATGTATAGAAACTTCGGATTGGTTTGCTAGGCTGAACCCTAAAACATAAATTGGACATAGAGTCAAATTTGGTGGATTGGCTTATTAGGCTAAACCCTTTGACATAAATTGGACATGAAGTCAAATTTGGTGCATTGGCTTATGAGGTTGAAGCTTATAACATAAATTGGACACGGAGTCAAATTTGGTGGATTGGCTTATCAGGCTGAACCTTATAACATAAATTTGACACGGAGTCAAATTTGGTGGATTGGCTTATCAGGATAAACCCTATAGCATAAATTAGACACGGAGTCAAATTTTGATGGATTGAAACTTTGGTGTTAATCCAAGCTTAATGGATTAACCTTTGATGTTGTTCCTTAGAGGAAATTAAGCTTTGTAACTCTAAATTGATCTTATAAGAAAGAAATAGAATGTCAGTTTTGATGGAAGAAGAATGAACTCAACCTTCTTGAATTTTGGTGGTTCTAGGTCCGTGTGGACATCCATGCATTAGTTTGTGTAGACATATTATTAACTTTTGCAGACTATCTCAAGTAGGTCCATGCAGACCTGATTCATAAAGTTTTATGCAGACTTCATGTTACGGTGTGTGTCTAAGGTCCATGCAGACTTATCATCAGTGATATAACCATCCATTTTTCTTCTCTATTTCTCATTTCTTCTATTTTAGTCTTCTGTATTCTTTATTTTCTCTGAAAAAGGAAGTTCTTACCATGGGCTCTTACATCAAAAGTGCCTTGGGTTCCTTCTTCTCTAATGGTATGGATGCACCCACTATGATTATCCTTTCGCAAAGAGGAGGATCTGCGCCCTCTCCTCCTCTATCGGAGGACATTTCTATACCCACTTTGATAGGTTTCATCCCGTCTATAGTGGTGAATTGCCTAAAGAACACAACACATATTAATGGCATTGTGTTTGGCAATTCGACCCCACTTTTAACGGATTTGGCCCACCACACGTACTCTAAAGTGTACCCATAGGTGAGTCTTCTCTCTTCATGTGTTTTCTATAGTTTTTTCTCAGTTATTTTCATTCTTTTATGCTCCGAAGAGTTTTTGGTACGATAAGTCTATGTGGACTAAATAGTCTAAGGCTTGATAGGTTCATACAAACTAAGTATTTGAGGATGTTAGTCCGTGTGGACTTACCAAACTTTCTCTTTGTCAAAATTATTCCCATAGATACATAGGTGATTTTATATGTGAAGTCCATATAGACTAAATGTTGACCACCTTTGGCTTTGAATGGAGTCCGTGCGGACTTAATTTTGACTGATCTTGGTCTATGTGGACTTAGGTTTTCACTGCTTTTGGCTCTTATGTTAGTCCACGCAAACTAATTCTTAATTGCTTGCTTTTTTGTAGACACATCTTAAGTGCAAGGGTACTCTTTTTGGTCCATAATAGTGGTACTCTACTATGCTAGTGATAGTAAAGAACGAGGTGCAAACGATGGGTTTCTAGACTTTCATTTATCACCTTTTATGCAAAGATTTTTGGCATAAACTTCAAGCTTTGCGGGCTTTGCGGGGTTTGCTAGATAGGTGGATGGACACCACACATACCTTCCACATGTCCTTTGGTAAGCTGACTATCATGCCATTTGATTAGACATTCATCATAGGGGCAGCATGTACTAGTCGTGCCATTGCTTTCAATACTTGCTATCGGCTTTCTTCCCTGCAGCTACTAGAGGTAAAAGAATTGGTGGGATTTGTGCCTCAGGACTGAGCCAGTAGTATTTGTTATACTGACCTTTAGGAAAGGTGGGGTGAAAAATCTCCCTCAAGTGAGCTAGAGGTGGATCAGTACGTATGCCGCTTCATCCTATACCTATTGGGCACCACCCTATTTGCTAATGCCAATAGTACCATGAGTCAGAGCTTCCTCTTGATGTTAAAGGAAGTGGAAAAGATAGGGAATTAGAACTGGTCTAACCCCTCCCTGTGGTGGATATTCTAGAGTCTAGACATGGCTATACGGACTCGAAAGAGTCATCGTTTCGTCCAAGGCTTTGTGTTTGGTGTCTTGGTAAGCCAATTCTCTTTTCTTTCATTATTGAGATTTCATTACTGACTTGCCCCTTTTGTTATCCTTAGGTCTAGGCTTATGAGCTTCATTTATTAGCTCGTCCTTATAAACATGATGTGCCACGGTGCCACCCTATGATGGATAGGTGGGTTTAGCCTACCTCAGGTCCGTGGAATGCAGTGTCCTTGATGTAGCATCATTTGTATCTCAACTCATGTGCTAGGATAAATGTAAGTAATTCCCGCACAGAAAAAATGTTTCTTTCAATAACTATTTATGTGTTACTAATACTTACCTGTGGAGGTTGACTTAGCTTGGTAGGTCTTCCCCATTGACAAATTGCCTCCCCCTCTGTGCTTTGTTTAGGGCATGTCCTTCTATCATCTGTTATTGACTACTCCTGAAATGTACTGTTGGTTTCTGGGAGAGAGTGTAGTCAGTTGGCATTTGGGTCCTGATGTTCATCTTATCCCTCTGGACCCTCCTGAGTCTATGCTATTCGGGAGGTACATCGATGACTTGGACTTCATCTAAAGGATGACCACTAAGGTCCCTGGAGCCATGTTGGTGGAGAATAGTGATAAAGGCTATGCTCTATAGGCTATGTCTCAGCTACTTCCTTGAGTTCCCTATACTTTTAGGCCTCTTCCTCTTTAGGTAAAATTCTTGTGTTTTGCTATTTCTTTCATGATGTCTTTTAAAAATGTATATTCTTATGTTGTACCCCACTGCTACTCCTAGGGCTAGTCCCTCTTCCTTAATAAAGAAACCAAGGGCCATGTCTGGTTCCCCGGGTTCATAGTTCTCACCTCCTCTATCGCATGCTCCTAGATTGTTAGCTAGCCTAGCGTCTTTTCCTGGCGAGGTGATAGGGACACTGGCGGATGTACCTAAGTTGAACTATATGCGCTATGGCATCAATGAAGAACTCTTTTTAACTAAGTTTTGCATTGAATACAACTAGCCTGTGACCTTTGAGCCTAAGGACACCACACTGGCAAGACCCTCAATTATGTTGTTGAAATCTTCTCTTTTCCTAACATCTTGTTTTTCTTAATCAAGTGAAGAAGACTCCCGTGGAGAGGACAACACGGCTCATGGAGGCTTTTAGAAGAGCCATGATTGATGAGACCCGGTGTGTTAGCAGTAAGTGTATTCCTATTTTGCATGTCATTTGTGTACCTTGCATGTCGCATTTATGCTAATGTCCACATATGTTATATATATGCTATATTGCTGACATTTATGTATGTGCCTATGTTACAACCTGTGCTATATGCATTACGCTAAGCTACATTACATGTATGTCATGCTATATGTTATGCTACATGTGTTTTTTGTGACATTGATCCTTCACACTTTTGCAGAACGAGCTATCTAAGTAGGTGGCAGCCTTACGTGAATCTCAGAGGAAGATCGGGGCCTACAAGTTACCTAAGAGGTTAGTGATATCTTCTGAGGATAAAGAGATAGAAGAGGAGGATAACTTCGATGGCTAAGTTTGAGGATGATCTCCTTGTCTTGCTTTTTTATTTTTTTCGTGATTGTGTGGGCATGATTATGGCCCCCTCCCTTTTTTTTGTTTGAAGGTAGGATTTCCAGTTTCTTATCTTAGTATTGTAAAACATGATACAATTTATCTTCCCCTTTTCACACACTTTTAATCTTAAACTTTGCTTGATCATTGAATGCTTCATGGCTTTGAGTGTTGTCTTATTTTTTACTTAAATAAAGTGCCTTAGTTTGTACAGACTTTTATAAGAGATTTAGTCCATACGAATATTAGATTATTAGCTGTAGACTAGATATAGGGGCGTTTTGAGCGCTTACTTACTTAGTTCGTGTGGACTTTGACATCGTATATAGGTCCATGCGGACCTTATCGCATACTTTTGGATTTCTATTCCTAATTAGAAAAGGAATGGAATGCTTATAAATACCCTTCCTTTGCTGGCAATTTTATTCACTCTTTTCATCATGTCTTCTTTTCATTTGAAGTTGCTTAAGGTTTTAGGATCTAAAATTTCATTGACTTCACTAGTTCTCGCCCCCTTTTTAGCCTTTAAATACCTTAGCAAAGTCTAAAACGACCCTAAATTCTTCAAGGCTACTGTGCAGCACTAGAATCCTATTTTGCATGTCTTTACCTTCGATCATCAAGAGGTATGTCCTACCTTAATGGAGTTTGTAGCTATTATGGGATACAAAATTACTCCTACTACCTTTCTAGCCTTACCTTCCTTTGAGGATCGCTATCCCTTGGATATTATTCTAGCTCTAGGTTTTTCTCTCCTTTCATGTCATAAACTTATACCAGGGGTAGGTTTAATTTCTTTACTGGCGATTTTGGATCACGTTCATCAAATCTCTATTAACTCAATAGAATAGGCAAAATGTGTCTTGTTATGCCTGCTCAGGAGCTATTTAAGTGTTACTTCCCAAAATGATCACTGTAACTTCAAGATTCTTCACATTCTCACTGCGATGTGCTCTGGTCATAACCCTTTTGGTGTATTCTTAGCTAATACTATTCATGGTTTAGATGCGCTGACAAGAAAGGATGTTAACTTCATGACAGGGAGCCCACTTCTCTTACAATTAATCTTATTAATTTTGTTATGACCCTAACTTTTCCCTAGTATGCCTATGATGGTTTTTATACTAGTAGGTCAACCTAATTTTTGCTTAAGTGGTCATTTATGGATATTCCAACCTAACGGCTTTTTTTTAAGCTCTGGCTACAAGAGAAATTGGAGCTGATTGTTCCTCCACTTGAAAAACTCTAGGTGAAGTATGACTCCCACCACCATTATGAGAGAAAGCTTATCACGAAGTGTGACTCCCTTCATCAGTGTCTCTCATGGCTTGACACAATCACCTGAGTACGCTGGAGATGTCCTTGGTGGAAGATTAGTCATTTCACCCTATCTTGTCATGAGGGCTGTGTACCTTTGATTAGATTAAGGCATGCTATTTTTTATAGCCTTTCATGCATCTCATGATAGTTTGGTTTGGTATAAAGGATACCTGCTGAGCCTCTCGGGTTTTATAATGGCCTTCTGACCCATCACTTCTTACGCTCTTTTCCTGACTTATAGGAGAAATATGCCATCTTGAGGGACGTGCCTGATTACACAATCAAGACCATTTATATAGATGATTCCTATAACAAATGGATTTTTAAGTGATGCTAAAGATAATAGACTGTTATCAATAAAAAGGAAATTTACAGACAATGCTTCTTGTTTTGAAGAGAAGCAACATGTATAGAATTCATTTATTTTTATAATCCCTTCTTTAATGGTAATTTGCATGTTAGTGATCAAAACTAAAGCAGTTTTGTTATTGATTGAATTTAAAACTAAGCCAATTAATCTTAGTGAATGTATTAATTTCCATTTATAGCACTGTCATTACCAACCAACCTCGAAAGGTTTTCTTGATTGGCAATTTTCTCTCTAATCCCCTGACTTTTGCATGAAGAGCCCTATAGGGTTTTCACCTCATCGGGGTGTCCTAACTTTTGCCTAAGTGCCCTATTCAGGTTTTGAGCTTAATGTACTCTTTTTATTTATTTATTTATTTATTTATTTTAATTTTTTAGCAAAAGTACTTCTTTAACCTGTCAGCATTAATTGGCTCTAAAAATTCATTACCCTCTAAGTCTGAAATCTTGATGCCTACATGCTTGAGTACCTTTTTAACTATGTAAGGACCTTTTTAATTAGGTTTAAACTTTCCCCTAGGATTGGATAGTAATGGTCTGACTTGCTTGAGTACCAAATAGCCCTCTTTTATGGATTTAGGCTTAACCTTCTTGTTGTAGGCTCTTACAATTCTTTTCTAGTATAATTGCATATGATAGAGAGCTTTAAGCCGCTTTTCATCTATTAATACTAGTTGATCGTACTTGCTTCTAAACCATTCTATTTCTAGTATGTTTGCCTTTAGTACTACCCTTAAGGAAGATATTCCTACCTCAATTGGCAGCACTACCTCTATGCCATACACCAGCGAATATGGTGTAGCTTGGGTGGATGTTCTAACTATCGTTCTATACCCCCATAATACGAATGTTAGCATGTCTGCCTAGACTTTATAGGTGACCGTCATCTTTTGCAAAATTTTCATGACATTTTTATTAGCAGCTTTTACTACTACATTAGCTTGTGGTCTGTATGGTGAAGACTTATAATGTTGAATTCTATACTTCTGAAAGAGTTCCCTGGTCTCTCCCTGAAACTATACTTCGTTGTCCGAAATAATCTGTTGTGGCAAGCCATACCTATAAATAATATTTCTTTCAATAAATTTCCCCATTTGTCTTGCCCCCAATTTATTGAAAGACTCAGCCTCTACCCACTTCGTGAAGCAATCTACTACCACTACTATGAACTTATGTCCCCTAGCTATAGATGGCCTTATTTCTCCAATTATGTTGATTCCCCATGTTGAAAAGGGCCATGGGGATAACAAGATAGTTAGATCATTAGGTGGCAAGTGATTCAAATTCCCATACAACTAGCACTTATGGCACTTTTTTATGAAGTCACAACAATCTGACTCCATGGTTAACTAGTAGTATCCTAGTCTCATGATCTTCTTTCCTAGGTTTCTACCATTCATGTGTGGACCACACACTCCCTCATGCACTTCCTCGAGAACCCTTTGAGATTCTACCTCATATATGCACCTAAGTTGTATCCCGCCCATCTACCTTTTGTATAGCATACCTTGAAATGAAATAAACTGAGTGGATAACTTTTAGAGTGCCTTCTTGTCTTTTTCAGTTGCATTTTTAGGGCATTCCCCCTTTTTTAAATAGGTTTGTATGTCATGATACCATGGTACTTTGCTACAGTTTTGCTCAATAGTGGAACTAACTATTCCAATATAAGTGGGGAACCTTGTCTTATTGAAATACATTAGCCAGGATGAATACCTCTTAGTGAGGGTCAATACTGACATTAAGGTGGCTAGAACATCGGTGGCTTGGTTTTGTTCCCTAGGGATG
>CANXYI011793764.1:0-14395 GCA_948208565.1 Hura crepitans
CAAGGGTGATGATCTATATCTAAGTATGAAAAAAATTTTGCCCAATTAAGTACGTATGCAAAGGAAATCATGCCTACAAAAAACATGTCAAAGATTAGAGAATTTGCCTTCTTGGTAGCTACCACTTATATAGTTGAGGCATTATGAAAGAAAGAATAGAGAATTTTGAAAAGATGAGAACTTTTATCCAAGGACAAGCTAGCTTAACTTTTGAAGCTAGCAAAAGATACAAGGCAAACCAGGCCCCACAATAATCTCAAAAGCAAGGATAGACATAGAGATCAGTGTAAGGATCATCGTTTAGACCTAGATAGCAATAACAAGATATCAGTACACCTATTTTTACATTAAGAAGCGCACTAAATTATGAAAGGAAACATAGAGGGGTCTATTAAAGACCAAGCTTAGTGAATGCTTTATATGCAAGTCCAAAGACTGCTACTAGAGGGACTATGCTAAGAAATGGGAGGATGTTACACAGCTTCAATCTTCATCACTAGCACCTATTGAAAGCAAAAAAAAAAAAAAGTAGAGGTGATAGAGCTAGCACCAATCAGAGGCCAAGATATAAAGCTTGAGCTCATGCATGATAATATGTGATTTAAGATAGAGAGGATGCTAACTCTTCAGATGTGATAGCAAATACATTCTCTTCATTTGAACTATCTACTTTTGTAACAAATCAAAAATCCCGATTTTATGAATATCACTTTCCCAAAATGAATAGTGCTCTCGAAACTCAAGGTGTAATAAAGTTACGGGTTGAAAGTATTAGTCATAAAATAATTTTGGGCAAAGTTTGAAATCACTAAGAGTTCATTTGATTGGTTAAAAATGCCATGAATGTTTTTACGGTAGTGTCTTATGAATATTGACCAAGGCAATGTTAAAATGTAAATAATTTTCAAACTTGCTTAGAAAATTCTATAACCTATACGACTTGCTACCCAAAAATTCCAACAAGTCCAATGGCACTAAAATCCAAATTTTTAGAGGTCGGGAAGTATTTTATTTGAATTTTAGGATGCGTAAAACTAGCATTTTAATTCAGTTTCTTTTGATTTTTAACCCCTATTTTTAGATAATGTAGATACATAATTAAACTAATTTTAGGAAGTGGAATGGGAGAAAAAAGGAGTTAAAATGAGGGATAAAGATATTTTCAAAGAAATAAAAAAATTAATTTTTCAAAAAGTATAAATATGTTTCAATTTTGACTTTTGGTCAAAATTACAAAAGTTCCTCCCTACTCTCTCCACCTAATGGCAAAGGGAGAAAAGATTCTCCATTTTTTCTTCCTTAATTTCGCATTTTAAGCAACTTGGATATAATTATGGAAAATTCCTTGATAATAATAAAGGTTATTCATGGAAAATTCCTTGGTAATAATTATGATATATGGAATTAACTTGGATATGTCAATGTTGAGCTTATATGGCAACATGTATATCTATATAAGCTATTGAATATGGTATTGCTATAATATGATTTTTTATCATAATTAAATGATAACTACATTACTTTTTCTAATATGGCCATATATTGACATTATCACAAGTAAAAATCAATTTTAAGATATTTAAGTTGGTGCAACTAAATAACCATGTTTGAAATCCCATATGCTTAACAACCTAAATGGATAGGTTAACCAATTAACTAGGGGTATGTTAGAAGTTGTAAGGGCACTATTATGCTATTTCATGTTTTAGTTGATAGGTCTACTTTTATTCTTACCTAACGACATACTTATGTTTGATCTTCAAAACCACATTGATAGATGAACATCAAGTTAATAAATGGTCGTAATGACCATCATGTTATGTTATATTTGATCTTAGACCTCTATGTTCATGGAGGTTGTATTGGCCATCCATCCCTATTATCCACCGGACATGTGTTTTGATCATATCGGTGAATAATAATGATACTTTAAGCTGAATAATAATGACATTATGAAAGTTTGATAATGAATTATCTTTTATGAATGAAATTGTTACACTTGTAACTATAAGGCATGAATTTAGTTAAAATGAAAGTTATGTAATTTTTAAATCATTATTTAACTTAGGCATCATAAATTATACATATGGTGATGAATATTAATATTGTGTGAACTTGTAAAATAATAGGGCATAATGCATGATTTATTTTGATTTCACCACTAAGTGAAATGCTTAGTGCATTGTTTTATTTGCAATGTGTACATAAGAAGAAAAAGTGAGTCTAAGCCTTGAGACATCCAGACACAGAAGATAAGGCCATTATTTTGGTGTCTTTTTGATGTATGTAATTAAGTTACGTAATATATAGACATAGAAAGGCACTCTTAGTGTAGATGTAATAAGTCATAGGGTTAAACTGTAATGTCTTGTAAATAAAGCTTGTGTATGGTTTGTAAATTTCATTTTAAACTATTTTGGAATATTTAATACATGTTGATGTCACTTCTTGAGGTTGAGACTGTGATGTTAAGAATGTTGATTTGGAGTGATCAGATGGATCGTAAAGTTAGGATTTGATTGAGAAAAATATATAGAATTGTTTTTATTAATGCAAGTTATCAGAAAAAATTTTGGGATAGTGCCCGGTATAGATTTTATGCTGCTAAACTTTTGGCATGAGGATTTCCAAATTGACTATGTAACTTAGTTTTCAAAAATATTTTAAAAAATTCACATTATTGACATTTAAGTGTACATAGTTAAATTTTTTAAAATAAGATTTATGTTATGAGTTCGAATGACATATTATGTGTTGCACACCATAGTCATGTCAAGCAACTAGACTAGGTAAGGGGTGTCATATTTGGTGGTATCAGAGCTCTAGTTTAGGTGTATCTAGGCTATATAAGAGTGATATAGGAGTTAAGTTTATACATAACATAATTTAATTATACCGAGGGTTAATAATTGTTTTTCTGCCTACAATTACAATGAATGTGCCTCACGAAGAGAAAAAAAATCAAGCTTCCATGTTCATGCGGTAGGAATTTGATAGGATGGCATTAGTGTCTAGTAGTACAGTGAGGTAGATGTCATCAACAGCCTGAGGTCAACTAGCTTTCATTCAAAAGATGTTGCAATTGTTGAGACAGGTTACAGTGGCCACTCCATTACAGTAGGAACTTCTATTGGCTCTCTAAAAGACTTATTTGGAGAGAGTCAAGAGGATAGGAGCTGAGGATTTCAAAGGAAAATAGGAAGTTGATCTAAAAATAGTTAAGTATTGGTTAGATCGCACTAAAAAGATAATGAAGTAGATACGATGTACACCTGTAGAGAAAGCGATATGCATTACTTCTTTACTATAAGAAGAGGCCTTTAAATGGTGGGATAATTTAACTGAGTAAAAGACAGAGGATGAGTTGACATGGGATTTCTTCTTGGAGAAATTTTACAAAAAGTACATACCTGATGATTACTTGGATGATCAGAGGTAATAGTTCATGGACCTCAAATAGGAGCAGAAGTCTGTGGGAGAGTATGAAAAGGATTTCTCTATGATTTATTGCTATGCGAATGATACCATTACCGTAGAAGCTGATAAATCCAAGTGTTTTAAGAATGGGTTACATGTGGAGATCAAATCTCAAGTAGTTCCTATGAAGATAAAAAAATTTAATTAGTTGGTGTCAGTTTGTCGATCGATAGAAAAGATGCATAAGAAGAAGTAAGAATATTATTAGAAAAAGATATCTTCTAGTCCAAAAGCAACCAGCTATATACAACAACTAGGTAAGAGATTTAGAGGTGGTTAGTAGGGAGCACCATAATAATTTCAAAAGCTAGGCTAGTCTTAGAAGATAACCTAGAGGAACCAAAATAGGGGTAAGACTAAACAGTAATCACAAAAAGTGAGCATATAGATTTCCACACCTAAAGGTGGCCAAGCTCCTCAGTGTCCTTCTTGTCATAAATAACACAAGGGGGAGTTCCAGAAGGGTAAGTCAGGAGTATGTTTCAGGTGTGGGTCATTAAATCACTTTTTACATGATTGTCCTACTAGAGCTTATATTGGTAAAAGGTTTGTGCATACATTTACCTAGGGTTAGGGAGGAGATCAAGGTGATAAGAGAGATAGGGTAAAGAGAGCTTAGAGGGATAGAGCTAAGTCCATATCTAAGCATAGAGCCCTACTCGATAGTATGCCATTAGGGCATGAGAGGAGGTTGATGAGCCAGATGTCATAGCTAGTACATTTTATCTATTCGACTCCCTTATTTTGGCTGTAATTAATATGGTTCTACACATTCATATGTTTGCACACCATGAGCATGAGACCAGAGGTTAGAGTCAAAACTTATGGACCTAGAAATTTTGTTTATTAACCCTTTAGGTCAACATGTCATAGTAAATAAAATTTGTAAGAAGTGCTCATTGATAGTCCAAAACACACCAATTTTTGGTTGATCTCATTGAGTTCCCATTTAATGAGTTTGATATGTTATTTGGTATGGATTGGCTATCTAAGTATTAGGCTATAATAAATTTTAAGTTAAAGAGGTTAGCTCTTAAGGATGATGATAGTGTTAAGATTATAGTTATGGGTGAGAGGATAATTTTTCTGTCCAACGTTATCTTAGCAGTGACTGCGAGATGCATGTTAAGAAAAGGGTGTCAAGATTTTCTAGCATATGTTTATGATACCCAAGGTGAGAAGCTAGATGTTAGTAATATATCAGTAGTGTTAGAATTTATAAATGTATTTCCAAAAGAGTTACCTGGTTTGCCACCAAAATGGGAACTTGACTTTAGCATTGAAGTTTTACCTATCACTACTCCATTATCTATAGCTCTTTATAGAATGGCTCCATCAGAGCTGAAAGAATTAAAGATCTAGTTTCAAGAATTGTTGGATATGGGTTTTATTAGGCTTAGTGCTTCACCTTAAACAACATATGTATTGTTTGTGAAGAAAAATAATGGTACTCTTCTATTGTATGTTGATTATTGTCAGCTGAATAAAGTTACTATTAAGAATAAGTATCTATTATCATATATTAATGATCTTGTTTATTAACTTAACGGTGCAAGAGTACTCTCTATGATTGACCTAAGATTTAGTTATTATCAATTGAGAGTAAAAGAGGCTGATATAGGGAAGACAACATTTAGGATGAGGTATGGCCATTATGAGTTTTTAGAAATGTCATTTGGGCTTACCAATGCTACTGTGGCTTTTATACATCTAATGATTAGATTCTTCAGACTGTATTTAGATAAGCTTGTAGTTATATTCATTGATCATATCTTGGTGTATTCCAAGAATAGAGATAATCATGAAAAGCACTTGAGGATAGTGTTACACATTTTGTGAGAAGAGAAGCTTTATGCCCAACTTAGCAAGTGTGAGTTTTAGCTCAGTGAGGTGTTATTTTATGGACACATAGCTTCTATAGAAAGGATTTAGGTTAATCCTTGCAAGATTTAAGTAGTTGTGGATTGAAAGCCACCTAGGAATACCATAGAGATTTAAAGTTTTCTTAAGCTGGCTAGTTATTACAGATGGTTTATCAAGGGTTTTTATTTGATAGTAGCACCTATAACACATCTATTGAGGAAAGATGTTAAGTTCATCTAGGATAAAAAGTGTCCAGAGAGTTTTGACAAGCTTAAAGTGATGTTGACAAAAGCACTTATCCTAGTTTAGCCTGTTTTTGGGAAGGAATTCACTATTTATATGGATGCCTTACATAATGGATTAGGGTTTATTCTAATACAAGAAGGTAAGGTAGTTGCTTATGCTTCTAGAAAGTTGAAGCCACATGTGAAGAAATACCATACTCATGTTTTGAAGCTTGCAGTGATAGTATTTGCAAAGAAGATATGGAGAAACTATCTTTATGGTGAAAAATGTTATATATACACAGATTACAAGAGTAGTAAGTATTTGCCCACACAAAAGAAACTGAATTTGAGATAGAGGTGATGAGTTAAGTTGACAAAAGATTATGATTGTATAATTGATTACCATCCTGACAAGGACAATATAGTTGTTGATGCTCTTAGCAGAAAGTTCATGGCAGCTATGAGAGCCATGAATGTCAAATTTCAATTTATGCCTAATAATGTTTTATTGGCAAAAATGCAAGTCAATCTTAGTCTATTATAGTAAGTTAAAGATAAAAAGAAAGATGATCACATTTTGATGAGTGTGATAAGTGCCATTCAAGAGGCAAAGCCTACTGAATATGAGTTGAAGAATGATGGATGCTTGTATTAACATGATAGAATTTGTGTTTCAGATGTTGAAAAGTTAAAGAAATAGATTCTAGATGATGCTCATAATGCTCTTTATATTATACATCTTGGTAGCACAAAAATGTACTAAGATTTGAAGATGTCATATCGGTGGCTTGAAATAAAGAGAGATGTATCAGATTATATGTCCAAATGCCTCACTTGCAAATAGGTGATGGCAGAACATTAGGTTCCTTCTAGTTTGCTACATCTTATAGCAATTCCAGAATGGAAATGGGATAAAGTCACCATGGACTTTGTAGCTGGCTTGCCTATGATAAGAAATAAGCATGACTCAATATTGGTTATGGTAGACCAACTTACCAAGATGGCTCATTTCATACTAGAGTTATATGTTGATGAAGTTGTCAAATTGTATAGAGTGACATCTTTTATTATATCTGATCGAGACCTATAGTTCACTTTGAGGTTTTAGAGGAAACTTCATAATACCTTAGGTGCTCGACTAAGTTTTAGCATAGCATTTCATCTGTAAGCTGACGGATAGTCAGAAAGAGTTAGTCAGGTGATCTTTTGATACTTGAGTGATTTGATGTAGGAATATATGTATAATGTTATGCTTATGTTAAATCATCTTTATTAGGTGCTTGAGGACATGCTAATAAGTTGCTCCATTAAGTTCAAAGGTAGCTGGGATCGTTATTTGTCATTAGCAAAATTTGCTTACAATAACAACCATCAAGCAAGTCTTAGAATGGCTCCTTTTGAGGCATTGTATGGCAGGAAGTGCATAACTCCTTTATGCTATAGTGAGCTTAGTGAAACTAAGCTCATAGGACCAAATTTGATTAAGGATGTTGAAGAGAAAGTAAAAATGATCAGAGATAAATTGAAAGTAGCTTTTGATAGACAGAAGTCATATGCGGATCTCAAGAGGAAAGATTTTGAATTTGAAGTAGGAGACTAGGTATTAATAAAGGTTTCAAAATGAAAGAAGATTCTGCATTTTGGAAAGAAGTAAAGCTAAGTCTGATGTTTATTGGGCCATACGAAGTGATAGAACTTATAGGACTAGTAGTTTATAGACTAGCATTGCCACCAAAACTTCAGCAAATTCAAGATGTATTCTATGTTTCCACACTTAGAAGATACAAATATGATCTAACTCATATCTTATCAATGGAAGAAATTGAAGTTGCCAAAGAGGTTAAAGAGTTGAGAAATAAGACAGTCCCACTAGTGAAAGTTGCTTAGAAGCATCATGGTATCGAGGAAGCCACTTGAGAGTTAGAAGCTTAGATACGTGAGTAATACCCATATCTATTTGAGCTAGGTAATATCGAGGATGACATTTATTTTAAGAGAGGAAGTAAATATAATGACTCAAAACCCTACGATTTTATGAATAGTACTTTCTCGTGAAGAACAGTGCTCGTGAGACTTAGGATGCACTAAAGTTACTAGATGAAAGTATTAGTTACAAAATAAATTTGAGGAATTTTTGAAATTAATTAGAGTTCATTTGATTGGTTAAAAATGCTTAAAAAGTTTTTACAATAGTGTATTATGAATAGTGACTAAGGCACGCTAAACCGTAAATAATTTTCAAAGTTGTTCAGAAAATTATAAAACATATACAACTTGATACTAAAAAATTTCAACTCGCCTAATGGCACTAGAATAGGAATTTTTAAAGGTCGAGAAGTATTTTTTTTTAAATTTTGGGACACATAAAACTAGCATTTTAATTCAGTTTCTTTTGATTTCCAAGCCTCAATTTTTAAAACATGTAGACAAAAAATTATACTAATTTTAGGAAGTCGAATGGGAGAAAAAGGAGTTAAAATGAGGGAGAAATAAATTTTGAAAGCAATAAAAAAATAATATTTCAAAAAGTATAAATATGTTTCAATTTTGACTTTTGGTCACAACTACAAAAGCCACTCTCTCTCTCTCCCCACTATCTCCACCCGACGGCAAAGGGAGAAGAAATTCTCCATTTTTGCTTCCTAGATTTCCCAGTTTAAGCCAAAATTCAATCATCCAACCATAAAAACAAAATTTCTAATGCCTCTAGATGCATGAAAAAGTGGTTTTTCGAAGAAAAATTGGTAAACT
The DNA here is from genome assembly GCA_948208565.1 of Hura crepitans. NCBI lineage: Eukaryota > Viridiplantae > Streptophyta > Magnoliopsida > Malpighiales > Euphorbiaceae > Hura > Hura crepitans. The sequence goes on from CANXYI011793764.1 coordinate 8,319, forward strand.
TAGAAGATTTCTAGTTAGGTGAATAGTGCCTATTTTTTTTCTAGTAAGATTTTCGAAAAATCAATATTTCTCCCTTATTTTGAATGTGCCCAAGAGTCAAAAAATGTAGTCTTTTGAATTTTTTCTAGTATCTTATGATTTATTATGATTTTTCTAAAATCAAATTTATAATGTGCAGTTGAGAAAATGGACTAAACATGTGATAAAGCAAAAACAAAGGTATGACTAGTCCTTAAGGTTGCATTGCAATCATTTTTGTATGTGAAATTGACTTAATATCATGAATATTTATATATGTCCTTTTTTTTCTCATTACAATAAGTATGTGTATTTAATTAATAATAAATGAATTTAATTATTTTAAATATGAAAATGGTCATTTAATTAACATTTATAATGTTGAAAGAATTAGTGTAATATGTGAAATATTGATTTTGGATTGGGATAATGTTATTTCCATGTTGGCCGAATGGTCATCAGATATTTTCTCTCATGTATGTGTTAGCTTATAAGTACAAATGACATGATTTAATGATAATTTCATGTGAAATGGCTATATGTGCGTAATAATGAAAAATGTGAGCATGATTGGTATTGTAAGCTAGGTGGCCAAATGGTTATATGATAACGTGAGTATGTGTGATAGGTTATAATGCACCAAAAGGAGACGCCAAATATAGTAAATATCAAATGATACATGAAATGGTGATTTTTATGGCCAAAGTGATCTTACCATGCCTGATTACTTATTATGTGCATATCTATGAGATTACATGACATTATGTATAAGTCTTAAGTTACATAAGCATCCTTTTATGGTATATAATTTAGAAAAAAATAAAGTTTGTGTATGAGACAAGTATAAGGCTAAAAATGGATAATGAACCATACTCAATTACAAAAATGTTCAAGTAAGCATATAAAAGTCATTCATGGAAAATTCCTTGATAATAATTATAATAAATAGAGTCAACTTGGATATGTTAATGTTGAGCTTATATGGCCACATTTATGCTTATGTAAACTACTGAATATGGTATTGCTATAATATGATGTTCTTTTTATCATGATTGAATGATAACTACGTTAATTTTTTTGATATGGTCATATGTTGACATTATCACATGTAGAAATCATTTTTAAGATATTTAAGTTGGTGAAACTAAATAAACATGTTTGAAAGCCCATATGCTTAACAACCTAGATGGATAGGTTCATCGATCAACTAAGGCATGTTAGCAGCTGCTAGGGCACTACTGTGCTATTTCATGTTTTAGTCTACAGGTCCACCTTTAGTTTGACACAAAGATATACTTATATTTGATCATCGGATCCATGTTGGTAGATGAACTTCAGGTCATAAATGGTCATAATGGCTATCATGGTATGTTATGTTTGATCTTCAGATCTACATTGGTAGATAGACCTTCAAGTTTACAGAGGTCATGCTAGCTGTCCACCCTGTTATCTATAGGACATGTGTGTTTCATCATGTGGGTGAATAACAATGATACTATGAGCTGAACAATAATGACATTATGAAAGATTGATAATGAATTCTCTTTTATGAAAGACATTGCTATACTTGTAAGTATAAGGAAAGAATTAAGTTTAAATGTAAGTTATGTGATTTTTATGTTAGTATTTAACTATTGTATGACTGTATTATTTTAAGCATCATAAATTATGCATATCGTGATGAATATTAATAATGTAAGAATTGGTAAAATAATAACACATAATGCATGATTCATTTCGATTTCACCAGTAAGTAAAATGCTTAATGCATCATTTTATTTGTGATGCATAGGTTAGAAGACCAAGTCAGCCTAAGCCTCAGCACATCTATGCATAAAAGAGAAGGCCATTATTTTGGTATCATTTTTATGTATGTAATTAAGTTATGTAATGTATAGACATAGAAAGGCACTCTTAGTATGGACATAATTAGTCTTGGGCCTAAGCTATAATGTTTTGTAAATTAAGCTTGTGTATAGTTTGCAAATTATATTTTAAACTATTTTGGAATATTTAATGCATGTTAACATCTATTCCTGAGGTTGAGAATGTTAATTTAGAGTTACCGGATGGATAATGGAGTTGGGATTTGATTGACAAAAATATATAGAAGTGTTTTTATTAATGCAGATTACTAGAAAAGAATTTGCAATAGTGCCCAGTTTGGCCTGTATGTTGCCAAAATTTTGGCATAAGGATTTCCAAATTGACTATGTAACTTGGTTTTTGAGAGATTTTTGAAAATTCACATTATTGATTTTTAACTGTACTTGGTCAAATGTTTTAAAATAATATCTATGGTATGAGTTCGAATAGCATGTTATATGTTGCGCACCCTAGTAATGTTAGGTGACCGGCCATCAAATGGACTAGGTAAGGGGTGTCATAGCTTTAACCTTGATAGACCTAAAATTTACACACTAATATATTCCTCATGCATAAGCCTAGCTAGAGGGTTGGAATCATAACCTATTAACATAGATACCATGGTTAGCAAATTCATTGGCCAACATATGATACTTAATAAGTTATATAAAGATTGTCCTTTAATTGTTCAAGAATGTATATTTCCTATTGATCTAATTGAATTCCCATTCGATGTGTTTGATATTATATTGGACATGGATTGGCTATCTAAACATTGAGCTAAAGTAGATTGCGAATAGAAGAGAATCACACTCAAGACATTAGATAGGAATGATGTGACAATAGTTTCCTAAAGGAATTCCTTATCTAATGTTATTTCAATTATGACAGCTAAGTGGCTAATAGAATAGGGTGTAAGGCATATTTGGGCCATGTAGTTGATATTAAAAAGATTGAACTGAATCTTTGTCAGGTACCAGTGGTGTCAAAATTACCAAATGTGTTTCTAGATAAATTACAATGATTGCCACTAAAACGAGAGCTAGATTTTGAGATTAAAGTGTATCTGGGTACAACACTTATGTCAATAACCCTATGTTGCATGGCACCTGCATAATTGAAAGAATTGAAGGCGTAATAGTAAGATTTGATTGATAAATGCTTCATTAGACCGAGTTCCCCACCTTGGGGAGAACCGGTATTGTTCATGAAAAAGAAAGATGGTTCACTTCAATTATGTATTAATGATAGACAATTGAACAAGGTGACATAAAAAATAAATATATGTTGCCAAGGATTGATGATCTTTTTTATCAATTGTGAGGAGTTGATGTGTTTTTGTAGATTAATTTGAGATTCAGATACCATCAGTTAAGAATTAAGGAATATAATATTCCTAAAATAGCTTTTTATACTAGCTATGGGCACTATGAATTCTTAGTGATGTTGTTTGGTCTTACAAATGCCTATATAGCATTCATGGATTTTGTAACACCCCCTACCCATTTTTACAAGAAATAGTTAAGGTGTGCCACTTCCCGTGAGGTGACCCATCTTTGAATTTCTCTAAGGGCCTTTCATTTAACCTTTATCCAAGTTTGACTAACTTTGACCTAGACTACCTATTGTGCCCTTCTGGTTATTTATCCTTTTATTATTGCCGATTTTAGTCTACTAAAACCCAAAATTTAGTCTACTAGACATCCATAGAAAATCGAGTAGCATAACAGCTACCTAGATAACAAATCCCAAATTAAACTAACCTATAAGAAAAACACTTCTAAATTCATTTTCCCATCTTTCTCCATTTTTGGACCCTTCTAGTCCTCCATATCACAACCACACAACAATACACACATATACATAGAACACAGTGTCTCAAACCTATCAACACATAATAATAAGCAAGCATATTTACATTGATAGACAGAACTATACATACATTTTAAGTTTTTATACTCAGTCTTAATACACGACCCATAACCCATACTTTCCTAATATACATGAGTGCATACTAGAATAACTCAAATGAAAAGCAAAATACCAAAAGGCTCAAAGGCAGCTACATTGGGGATGTCTGATGCTGATCATCCGCCAATCTATAGCCTGCGTATTGGAACACTGACGTGCTGAGTATAAAACTCAGTAGTGGAATAGACCAAATATAATATGTCGTAGTACACACATATGCAACATACAACACACAATTCTAGATGCCTTTGCCTTATTCAATTATGTCCAGTTCTTTCATCTAGTTTGAGTCTACTTATTTATTTTTAGTTTAGCTTATTGTTAAGTTTAGTTTACTTATTTATTTCTCAGTTTAGTTTATTCTGATATAGGTCTATGATAGACAGACAACTTTTTAAAAATTATCTTATGCAGTGGCTCATATTTTGGACCTCAGTAGTTGTACCTACCTCACTCGATAGCAGAGATCAGTCCATAGACCTCCCAATACCAAACTGGCAGATAGCAGGGATCAGTCTATAGACCTCCCAATATCTACAAATGGGATAGTAAGGATTAGCCCTGTGGGACCTCCCAATATCCATAACTAATAAATGGGTAGTAGAGATTAGCCCAGGTGGACCTCCCAATACCCTAATGTGCAGGGTTCACCTTAGAATCTTGGCAGCTGCACCCACCACATCCAACACATAGCAATGGTTCCAGAAGAACCAAATTGCCTAACAGCCGCTAACTTCCTTAGTTCACCGGTAAACCCATCCAGTGGGTGTCCAACTAATGGGCCAATTATCCATGTGTGACTATTGATCCAATTATTATTATTTCCTAGGTCTATTATCCCATTAAATTTCATGTCATGACGACACGCACACAAAAACTCACAATTTGCCTATGGGTACAAAGTTACTATTCATATGGTCATTTTATGCAACTAGCACTATTCATTTGGTTAATTCCATTTTTCTTATCTCTTGTAACTCAGTCCATACCAACTTTAATTATCACCATTCCTTCACATATCCATTCATATACCATACCCACACTATAAGGTGCATGACCACACCACATTCTAAGTCATAATACCTATCCAAATACCTTACTATTTCATCACATATTCATGCTAAATAAGATACCATTATTACTCATTTCCACTTATGATTTTTACACTCCATTTACTTGCCATTTGCTCACATAACATACCATATACATGTTCACACAAGCCATGCCCCATTACATGCACATTTTGACCAACACATGCCCACACACATTTATGTGAATTTCTTCCAAATCAAACATGCCAAACCTATTATTTTAATGCCATTAACATAATCATAACACCATTTTAGCTTATTACCATGCATACACCATAATCAAGCAATTTCATACAACATACATACACATAACCATGGCAAACACAAAGACATATTAAATTTGAGTCTATTCCATATACTAAGGGTGTGAAAACATCATTTTCTCCACCACTTTGATGCTTATGAACTTGGCTTCCCTCACTTGAATCTTTGATACCTAACATACACCATTTCCTCCTTAGAAAAATTCTTGAAAATTATCTAGAGCTGCAAATTGAAATCTAAAATTATGGTTATTCTTAGAATATCTTAATCTACTTATATCAAAAATAAAAATTGGGTTTGGGACACTTACACAAGAAAATGTCACTATTCACCCAAGTGACATATCTCCCAATTTAGGCTTCTTTTATGAATTCTATCGGAGGTATAAGAATCAAAAAACTATGGAGGCTTGATTTCATATAAATTTTATGTTTATTGGAGGAGAGAGGAGAGAGAAAATTGAAGAAAAAGTGAAGAGGAGAAAGAATAATAGCATCAGCCTACATTATTTCTCTAGGTTAAAGAAGACCTCTTGGCACATGTGAGTATTTCACAAGTGTAACCCCTTATATAGGGGTAGGTGGCTGCCTTAGACTATGACACATGGCGATCTAACGGCCAATATTCGTTTTATGTTATTTTTGGCTTTAGAAATTTCTAAAAAATTCTTTGGACCTTTAAAAATTCTCATTTCAATTTTAAAAATCCTCTAATAGTGTATCTAAGGCTCACATAAAATTTCAAGTAAAAATTCAATAGTTGACTTTTTGACACTATTCACCTGCCAGAATAAAATATTTAGAAAAAATATCTAATGACCTCAAAAAATTAAAATTCGTTCTCTAGTTACTCATTGGAATTTTTTAG
>CANXYI011793957.1:0-11586 GCA_948208565.1 Hura crepitans
TACATGATGTGAGGTATAAATTTAAGCATTTAGAAGACATGAGTAACTTGAGCACTTATACTTAAAAATGATGTTAAAGTATGGCATTAGAATTATAATATTTAATAAAATGACATGGCATGAGGTATAATGGCATGGGGACCACAAGAAGAATGGAAAATGATTAAATGAATTGTAGTAGAGATAACCAAATGAATAGTAACTTTTAGGTGAAAATGACCTATAACTATCTAGTGAAAAAAAAAGGTGACCTATAACTATCTAGTAAAATTTAACAGATGAAATTAGCCTATAACTGTGTGTTAATAACACGAAAATAAATAAAATAAATGACTGGTAACTGAATAAAAATAATAAGTTGAGTGAACTTACACATGAAGCTAGGAGGAAAAGATTTAATCTGAAGTATCAAATTATAAGGCTAAATAAATAAATTATTAATATCCAATCTATTAATAAATAGAATGGATAATTAAATATTAAGACATCTTGTGAAAGCTATGTATAAGTGTTGACATATAAATAATAATTTAGTAAATATGTTTATGTAAAAACATGATATAATTATTATAAATGTGATTATAATAATAATATATTGAAGGATAAATTCAACACAACTAAGATTCTAAAATGGTAAAAGGTAAGATACTAAATATAAAAGAGATGAATTCATGGTCCTATTAAAGGAAATTGCACAACGAACCATGAGAAGATAAAATTTATAAGACGGGTGACACTAAGGTATTATATACACCTATACACATAACAAATAAAGAGAATCAAAATGGAGATGTGAAGAAATGTTAAATGAACAACATTAATAAAGACAATGAAATATGAGATCTAGATACATGAGACCAATTAAATTAGAAATACATCAAGTAATTGCTAAAGTTGAAATAAAAGATTGACAACATAGAGATGATATTCCTATTGGAAATATTAAGTAATAAGAAGAATGAGAAATGATTGAGATAATGAATTGACACAGACATTGGCCTATGTTAGTTAGACGCCCATTGGATGGGTTGACTGGTCAATTAGGGATTAGCGGCTACTAGAGACTTTGTGCCTTCGGGGCTATTACTTTGATGATTATAATAGCGAGTGCAGCCGCTAAGGTTATGATGTTGGCCACTGTACTATGTGGGTGCAGCCACGGCAGTCTTAATATGGGACCACTGCACTAGAGGGGTGCAGCTGCCAAGGTCTTGAGATAGGCCACTACACTATACTAGTGTAGCAGTTGAGGTCAAGTTATGGGCCACTACACTATGTAGGATAGATGCAGCTATCGAGATCTTGAGATAAGCCACTTCACTATGCTGGTGCAACAACCGAGGTCCAGTTATGGACCACTGCACTAAGTGGGTACAGCCATTGGGGTTCAACATGTGAGCCACTGTATAATATGATTCTTGTTATATATCTATCCAGTTCTCGAACTAGGCAGGTGTAGCGATCAGGGTCCAAAATGTGGGCCACTGCACACTATGATTCTTGCTGTTTAGTGATTTAAGAATTGTCTCTCAAGGATGGGCTCAAAAATATATCATTAATAATTCTAGAATAAATGAATCAACTCAATGATATTATTAGTTATTGATATATGAAGTTTAATGAACTAAAGATAAATGATATTTAAGCATAATTGACTGAGATTATGAATAACCTTGGAAATTGTAGGTGAAGATACACACAAGAAACATAGAGTAAGAACTTAAATAATTTACTATAACATAACTAGAGGCACATAGGTAAGTAAAAAGGATAAGTAATAAAGGAAATAGACTTTATGAAACCTAAATAAAATCACATAGTAAATATTTGATAAGGCTGAAATATAAATAAGACAACATATACTGTACAATTTGGATTTTCGAATTAATGAAAAGATGGAAATTTATCAGATGGTCATGGAAGGGATATAGAATATAGTAAGTAAAAATGTTAAATGAATTGTCTATCATGTAAAGATATTGTGAGAATACAGTCAGTTGAATAGTGACTAGAATAGCTAATTGAATCATTCAAATAGAAATATTTACGAAATAGATAAAGTGATAACCAAAGATCACAAAGAGGGTAATGGAAATAGTAATTATGGATTAATTAGCTGTGGAAGTTGCACCTAGTACTATTAAAGATAATATAATTATAAATGAATTAACCACTGAGGGTACCTAAATAAATAAATAAAATATATGCATATTAATAAAAGGTTAGTATGTCTAAGGAATAACAGAGAAATAATATTATAATAAACTGTGTTGTCAATGCATGCTTGTATGTGTATTGCATGACATCATGGTACAATGCATGTTTCACTAAATTCACCACAAAGTGTATACTCAGCATATTAGTTGCCCGATGAGCAGGTAAGGTAAAGTTGACCAGTAGTGTAAAGTGATATGTAGTGTAGCTGAAGGCTATCTAGGTAAGAGCTTTCTATTATGATGGTTTGTATATAGCATGTAAAGGCACTCATGCATGTCATTGTAGGTCAAAAGGGTAATGTAGCTTAAATATTGAGCTAAATTGCTAGTAAATGCTTGATTGAAGGATGTATGGCTTATAGACATCAGTAATGAATTGTGATTTTTGTACAGACTGAATCACATATGACATATGATTAGTTTAACATAACAAAATGATTAAAAGAGTATATAAGCTTGGTCCTGTTGAGTAAAAGGTGATATAGTAAAAGTTAAATGAAGAACGGCTTAGAGAAATCCTAAGATGGGTGACCTACCGGGAAGTAACATCTTCTGCTTAGGTTCATAAGGAACTGGGCAGGAGATGTTACAGTGTATGCATAAGTTGTTTGATGAATAATCCTCTATAAATATAAGAAATTTCAAAAAAAATAAGACAAATATTCCTTTTTATTATCACTTTGAAGAACTTTTGTGGAGAAATTAAATTGGTCGTGAAATTTTGCATAAAATTTCTTTAAAATAAAAAATAGGTCGAAACTATTTTAATTTAAATATAATCAAGTGCAACATGAATAATCATTAAAAAAATAACAAAATATTGAGACCAAAAAGGTGTGTTAGCTCAATTTGGACCTTATGTCTGAGTGAAATATATTAAAAATAGATGTAGCCTTATTATTGTCATGCTTGAACAAAGGAGTTTCAAGATTGCTTCCAAAGTTGACATGACTCACACTTCAAGAAAGACGATGTGGAAAGGCTAGCAACAAGTTTTTGAAGTTTATTGAGATTTAAGTGATTGAGGTGAAAATGAAGGAGATTAGCAGATGCGATTGATGTGAAGGCAATTAATGAAGGGTAAAAATGATACAAGCCTTGTGACTCATGTCTTATTCCAATCTTCTTCCCTATACTTCGAACCTACATAACTATAGCATTATATAAAAAAGTAATAAAACACTAAGACTTCGTAAATTTGCTAATTGAAATAAGATTATATGGACACTCGAGAGCAAACAAGATAATTTTTATAGAAAATTAAGGAAAAAGTTGAATTTCTCTTGTTATTTTAACTATAAATTGTGATCCATTACCAAGAGTAACATTAGATAGGTGATGCCTATAAATCTCAGTTATATGAATAGTACCACCAAGGCATAAATAGTGTCTATCAGGATGTCGAGGCACCATATAATAGCCAGAAGGGGACGTACTAGTCATAAAACTTTAACTAGCTAAAAAATGAAAGAATTAAAACTTTAGTAGAACTAATAAATCATTTTAGGCTAAAAATTAGTGAATAGTGATTATTAGTTCAGATTGTGTAGGACAGCTCTAGGATATACCCGAATGGACCTGAAAATATCATACTCTAAAGATCAAAAATTCCATTGAGTTTATTAGTGAAGGAATTTTAATTATCTGAAGTCGTTTGATATTCAGAATTTTTCAATTACATGAGTGAATAATAACCTAGTTCTTATTGGAATTTGGGCTCGAGATTTTAGAGGCCTTTAATTGGGAATTTTAGGAATTTTTGGCATTGAAAAAAGTAATTTTAGAGATCTCAAAAAATTATTTTATATTTTTTAAGGTTAAATCATAAATAGGATTAATCATGATTATCTAATCTCCACGTGGCACGATCGAGGCCATCCATCATCTTAATATATATAGGTGTGTATGTGTGCACATGTAGATGATTAAGAAGAAGTCATCGTCCTCCCTTCTCCTCAAAAAGTAGATGCCATTACCAAGCTTTCTCTTCCCTTTTTGTTCTTCATTTTTAACCCTTAAAGACTTCATTTGTTCCACTTGGGATAAAAAATCATGCCTCCACATTCCCTAGATTAAGATTCTAGTAAGAGAAATGCAAGAAAAGGGCTACTTTGGAAAAAGTGAGCACTTGATGAATAGTACCACTTTGATGGGCAAGTGGAATTTTCTAAGGTTTAATATTTTTGTTTTATGGTATTTGAGGTGTAGATGTTAGATATGGAAAGAGATTTCAATTTGGAGTTGTATAGATTTTTGAAGAATTTTTCTAAGCCAAAAACTTAATATGTTTGTAGTGAAATGGTAAAGTTAATAGAAGAAGAGGAAACTAAGGATTTTAGAGTGTAATCAGAATGTTTTGGAGTCTGCTGTAAGTGAATTTAGCGAAAGTTGCATTGTATGTTATGTGTTTGTGCAATTTGAGTGAATATGCATATGTATGGAAATGTTCAATTATGAGTATGTGTATATTTCTGAACATGAGAAATAGGACAAAATTAGATAATGGAAATGAGTAGTAATGTGTGGAGAAAAGAGTGAAAAACAACATGGATGTATAACTTAGAATGATGGCTGAATGATGTAACTTAGTGTGTATATATGTCTGCTTGTGTCATTGTAACATACTTGGTATAAATTAACTAGTAATATAGTAATAGACCTAATTAATATGAAAAGTAAGAGAGGAAATGAATGAATAGCCACTAATGAATCATAACCTAATGGCAAATAGTGATCAATGTGTATGTGTAGGTGTAATAAGAAGTGAATGATAAAGAAATTAATTGAATAAGCAATTATAAGTATGTTTGGAATGAGTAAATAATAAAACCTTCAGGATATGATATTTTCAAGTCCATCCGGGCACATCCCGGAGCTGTCCCAACACAATCTCAACTAAGGTTACTATTCACTAGTTCTTAGCCTAAAATGATTTATTGGTTTTACTAGAAGTTTTAATTCTTTCATTTTTATCATTTCTAGCCAATCAAAGTTTTATGATTGGTATGTCCCCTTCTAGCCATCATATGGTGCCCTAGCGTCTCGGGAGACACTATTCATGCCTCGGAGGTACTATTTATGAAACTGAGATTTACAGGTGTTACGAAGGTATACTATTGGAGTCCTCGTGCCGAAATTTTAGTAGCATAATAGATGTACCAGGCACTATTGAAAATAGTATCCTATATAAAAATAACACTTCTAATATATCACAGCACAGCACACTATCATTTAGGTCTATCTAACCTTCTAAACTAAACTCAACCTAACTCCACATTCATCAAAGGAAAAGATATCATAAAAGTCATACATCATCATGCATACTAGTTATAGTGTATTTTTAAAGAATTACAAAATTATTTATATCACAAATTAGGCCCAATCCCTCAATTACACGAGAGTGCCACTATATGAGTACATGACAAATTATACAAAAGAAAAGCAAAATACCAAAAGAATATTTTCTTGATTAACTTGCTAATATTAAGGCATTGACTCTAATATGATTCTTTAACCTATGCATCACAAAATAAAATAATGCGCTAAGTCAATGCTTAGTGGTGTATTCAACATAACATATGTATGGCCACATGCACACATGTATATACAATATTCTAATAGAATGAGCAAAATTATAATTAGAACATGTAAAGTATATACAATAGCTTTTATAAATGCATGGATAACATTTTAAACATAGGCATGTGAAATGTTCTCACTTAGAAACCATAACATCATATATCAAACATAACTTTATTATTAATCATCTCACCTCTACCTTGAATCATAAATTAATTATATATATCAAATTGTTACTCATGCCTATACCTAGAAGACAACTAACCAAAACTAGATAACAGGACTGTATGGTGCCCAAAGGCCGATATAATTGCTGAAGGCTGATATGACTGCTCAAAGGCTGATATGATTGCTTGAAGGCTGATATTGTAACTTGATTTAAGAGAACTTCATAATTATCGAAAGTCCATTAGCTACGGTTAACCTTATTACGTGATCATACATAAATAAATTCATGTCATATTATCATGCTCACAATATGGACTCATACTTGATTTATATGAGCTTAAAGCACCATAACTCATCTTGATGGGCCATTCAGCCATAACCATACCTTGCACACATATGTACCATAATGAAATGCATAAAAGGCATATGGATATTAAATGGTCACTTGATAAAAGATTCATAAAAGGTGTTCTCATACACATTTTGACCATGCTAGTCTCTATACTAACATCATGCTTTATGCATATCAATCATAGCATTTCATCACATAAACACTACACATACTTAAATTTTCTCGTCTTATTCATCATACATAATCCATTATTATGAGATGCCTCTAAGATATAATAAAATTTCTTTAAAAGATTTTAGGCATTTCAACCAAATTATGATGTCTCACTAACTCATTTCAATTCATTATAATTAATCACATAGCCTAGTTATACTTTCACTTTATGTTCTTAAAATCAACTTACTTGTGCATACTACTATACTTTAAGGCAAACATTATGAAAATCTTTTCATGAAACATTTGGCCTCCATAAGAAAAAGGCCATAACATATTATCCATCTGATTCTCAATTAGACCTTCATTATACTCAATCATGTTAAATATATACACATGGTATAAACATACTCTTAAGCATCACATTACATTCAAGCTTCTTAATTCAAGTCATACAACCTCATTTATGCCCTTAACACAATTACATGTAACAAATCTTCTAATCTAGGCCTCTTAAACATTTCAGCCTCTATATCATTTCTACCTTAACCATTTCATTCTTTATCATATCACTAAATTACATATTATACATACTAATACATATAACATTAATTGCATTACACCAACTCTTTAACACCACATTTATCACATAATGCCTTATTCATAATAAATACAATTCACACTCAATTCCTATGCATATGTTAAGTTGAACACACTTACAATTGGATCAAAATACACCATAATTCCTTTATTATACCTTCTCTTTCCCTTTTGTTCTACTAGGCCCTTCTTTCTCTACATACATAATATAACATAATCTTAGAAAATTCACAATAAATCTAATATCATTCCAAAATTAATTCTAACCATATATTCATCTTCTTGGGCACCATAAATCATAGGAAAAATATAAGAATAAAGAAAACTCACTCTTTCAAAAATGGGTTACTATTTACCCTCTCTTTCGCACACCAAAATCAACCATGTTTTTTCTTGATTTCTTGCTTCAAGAGTGTTCTAGAGGTGTGGAGGCATTATTTGATGGCTTGTAACTGGAAAATTAGTGGTAGATTGAAGGATGGAAAAAGAAGAAATAGAAGAGAATGGTTTTCTTATGGCGTCGACAAGAGGGAGAGAAGAGGAAAGAGGTGGCTGCCAATACTATTCAAAATTTGACTATTTTAAAGACTTAAAATTGACCTTTGACATGATCAACTAAATCAAGGGTTAAGATTAAAACATCTCCAATTCAATGGTCCACATTTTTAATCGTATTCCTCTCTCTTTCTTTTAATTATTCCATTCCCAAATTCAACCCTCAATCAACACTTAAAATGTCTCATAAAATCATGCCATCAAGACTTGTAAACCCTGAAAAACCCTTGCTCAAAAATCGTGAAAAATTAAAAATAAAATCATAATTTAATCTTTACCCAATTCTAGGAAAATTACTTCCCGATATTTAAAAATTTTAATTCCAATGCCAATAGCTCATTTAAAATATTTAAGTATCAGATTGTATTGATCCTGAAATTTACTAAGCAAAAAAGAATTATTTTATGGTTCAGCTTTACCTACATCACTATTCACATGATATTGCTGAAAAATCTTAACTATCATTTTTAACCATCTAAATAACTTTATTTTCCCTCTAAATTTTTTCCAAAATTATATTATGATTAATATTTCCATTTAGTAGGCTTAGTGTGACCCGATTCTTAGAAAATATTATTCACATCTCAAAAAGTACTATTCATAAGTTGAGATTTTCAGGGTATTACACTAAGGCCCTATTCCATTATAGAATGGTAGATGGAACTTTAACCGTCCAACATGGGCTAATGATAAATGGGTATATTGAGCATCAGGCTAGTTTGGGTTTTGTAATGGATGCAGACTTAAGTATCAACTTTATTATACAAAGTTTGCCTAATAGTTATGTGGCATTTATAACAATCAGATGAACAAGATTACCTTTACAATCCCCAAGTTGACCAATATGCTTAAGATTGCTGAGGGTGCTATTAAGAAATAAAACTCCGAAGCAGTTATGATTGTTAATTTTTCTATTTTTAAGGGTAAAAGAAGAAAAACAAGAAGAAGAAAAAGGACAACCAGTGCCTAAGGTGGGGTTAGCAAAAAGAAGGGAAAACAACTAGCTGTTACTCCTTTGCTGCTAGAAAAAAGACTACCATAGAAGGCACATATTTCCATCATGAAAGTTTAGGCATTAAAAGTGCAACTACAAAGCCTACTTAGATTCTCGTGAGAAGGAGAAACAAGGTGTTGCTTTAATTCCAAGTATTTGCATGATTGAAATTAATATAAATATGGCTTTAGATAACTAATCATGGGTATTGGATACTGAATATGGTTCTCACTTGGTTTCTACTATGTAAGGACCTAGGTGTAGTAAAAAGGTTGACAAGAGAGATGTGGACCTACATGTAGCAAATGGAGACAAAGTTGCTACATTAGCTATAGGAACATATCATCTAGTTGTACCTTTTGGACTTGTAATAGTTTTAGATAATTACCATTATGTACCATCCTTATTTAGAAACACTATTTTGATTTCTTATCTTGTTGAACAAGGATTTAATATTTCCATTAGCAACAACGAAGGTTATTCTATTTACTTTAATAATGAGTTTTATTGTTTAGGTTCAATATCGAATGGAACTTATGTTTTGGATAAAGATAAAGAAATACATGATATGAATACCAACAAATCAAAGATAGATAACCTAAAGCCATCTTACTTATGGCATTGTCGTCTTAGCCACATAAATGAGACACACATGACTAAGTTGCACAAGGAAGGTAGCTTAGGTTCATTAAAATATGAATCATATGATATGTGTGAGTCTTGTTTGTTAAGGAAGATGACTGGGTCACCTTTTATTGGAAAGGATGAACATGTAAATGAATTATTGGAACTCGTATATATAGATGTATGTGGTCTAATGACTATACATGCATGTAAATATTTCTTATACTTCATTACCTTTATCAATGAGCACTCATGATATAGGTATTATTATTTCATGAAATACCAGTTTAAAGCCTTTAAAAAGTTGAAAAAATTCAAAAATAAAGTAGAGAAACAACTTGGAAAAGGTATTAAAACACTTTGATCGGATTAAGCTAGTGAATACTTAACTCAAGAATTCTAAGGTTATTTGAGAGACAATGGCATATTGTCTCAATGGACTCCTCCATATACACCATAACATAATGGTGTATCTGATAAGAGAAATCAAACCTTGTTGGACATAGTTGATCTATGATGAGTCTTGCAGACTTATCTAACTCCTTTTAAGGTTATGCACTAGAAACTATAGCATATATATTAAATAGAGTTTCATCGAAGTTGGTTGATGTTATAATATATGAGATATGGCATAACAAAAACCTATTCTTTCACACATAAAGGTAAAGGGTTATCCGGCCTATGTGAAGAGAATAATGTTAGATAAGCTTAAAGTTAACTCTAACGGATGCTTATTTGTGGGGTATAAAAAAGAAACTTTAAGATACTACCTCTACTATCTTTGGAATAAGAGGTATTTATTTCAAAAAATTTTGTCTTCTTAGAGAAAGAGTTTCTCCTAAAAAAGGATAGGGAAATAAAATTGAACTTGATGAAGTTCAAGATCCATAAATTGAAGCAGATCAATTGACTAATTTGAGCCTAATTCTCATGTAGATAAAGTAATAGAAGAACATGTGGAAACACAAGTTCCTAGATGATCTACTAGGGTTTGGATTATTTTAGAGAGATGTGGATTTCTCGTGGATTAGGACAAGGAGGTAACCATAGTAGAGGACTATAAGCCTAAAAGCTATGTGGAGGTTTTAAAGAGCTCGAAATCAGTACTATGACTTAAAGCTATAAAATCCAAAATGGATTCCATGTATAAAAACCAAGTTTAGACCTTAGTTGAGCCACCTAAAGGGATAAAACCCATTAAGTGCGAATGGGTCTTCAAGAAGACAACCAACGTGAAAGGTAATAAAGCATACTTAGTGGCAAAAATCTATAACCAAAGATAAGGAATTGACTTTGATAAAACCTTTTCTCCAGTTGCAATGCCAAATCCGTTTGGATTTTGCTTGCCATTGCTACTCATTATGATAATGAGATTTAGCAAATAGATGTGAAGACAGCTTTCCTTAATGAAAAATTGTTAGAGGAGGTGTGTATGACATAACATAAAGGTTTCACAACTAGAAATGGCAATCAGGTCTGCAAGCTTTAGAGGTTCATTTATGGACTAAAGCAAGCATTTAGGAGTTGGAACATCTGTTTTGATAAGACAATCAAAGAGTTTAATTTCTCATAAAACATGGATAAACCATGTGTTTACAAGAATGTTAGTGGGAGTGCAATCATTTTCCCTGTGTTATATGTAGATGACATACTACTAATAGAAAATGATGTCTCAGTTTTCTGGTTAATAAAAATTTGGCTGAGTAAGCATTTCTCTATGAAAACCTTAAAGAAAAAACTTTTATACTAGGGATAAGGATCTATAAAGATAGATCCAAAAAGTTGCTTGGTCTTTCACAATCAACATACATAGACAAAATGCTAAAGAGTTTTAGCACAGTTCTCTCCAAGAAAGGTTTTACTCTTATGCTACATGAAAAGTAGCTTTTTAACTCCATGTGTCCTAGGACACAATAGGAGAGAGAGCATATTATTAGGATCCCATATACATCTGCTATAGGATCTATCATCTATGATATGCTATGTAAAAGACCCAATGTATCATTTGCTTTAAGTGTCATGAGCAGATCCCATTCTAGTTATGGAGAGAATCATTGGGTGGCTATCAAGAATGTCCTTAAGTACTTGAGAAGGACTAAGGATTTATTCTTGATATATAGAGAAGGGGATTTACAAATAGGCTGGCGTACAGATGCTAGCTTTCAATTCAATAAGGATGATTGTAAATCTTGATTCAATTATGTATTCATTATGTGTAGAGAAGCAATTGTATGGAAGAGTTCCAAATAGATAAAATTGCAGATTTTACAACTAAAGCTTAGTACATAGCAACTTTTGATGCAGCTAAGGAAGCAATTTAGATCAAAAAGTTCATTATTGGACTT
>CANXYI011794096.1:0-14778 GCA_948208565.1 Hura crepitans
TATATATATATGTATACATACATATATATACATATATATATGTGTATATATATATATATATATATATATATATCACACATATCATGGGTGCAAAATGCATCATACAATGTCCTTGGTATAAAAGTAATATTATTTTATTCACCAGTCTCATTGTTATTTTAATTAGTCTGATGCCATTATTTAATTGTTCATAATTCTAATAGTTACTACTTACCATTATTCATTATATAGTTTATTACACACGCCTGACTAGATAGACTACAATTACCGTCATTGGATAATAGGGAAATAAATTCTATGCATTGGCCTAGATTTTAGACCTCAATCTCTATATTGACCTAGTGTAGTGGCTGAACTAGTGAACCTCAGTCGCTGCACTAACCTACTCTGATAATAGGGACCTGGAACTCCCCAAAACTAGACAAATAAAAGAAATGTTGTTACATTATTTTATCATTACTCCATCATAAAGTAATGGTCAAGCTTATAGACCTCAGTGGCTACATTAGTCTAATATTAGGGATCTACCAGTACCAAATAAAAATACCAACATTATACTATGCAGTGGTTCAGTTGGTGAACCTCAATCACTGTACTAACTTATTGTAGTGGCCTAGTTATTAAGACTTTGATGGTTGCACTTGCTTATATCACCATATTTGTAAAGGTCGAGAGGACTAATACCTCTTGCAGCTATAAACCCCTAGTTAACCAATTAACCCATCCAATAGGTGTCTAACTAATTGGTCTATTATTTATTAATTTTTTTATTCCATTAGTAATCATTTATTCAATTTGTTTCTAAGTGATTGATATATAGTTATGAATTATTTTCTTCAGCCTATTTTTTTTGCCTGACAGTTATAAGTCACTTTTTATGCCAAATAGTTATAAGTCCATTTTTATATCAGATAGTTTTAGGTCCTTTTATTACCATTTCATGCCATTATCATGAGTCTTTCTTTTTCAATGTCCACGTAATGTCCCTATTACAAGTCATTTCTACTTGCCCATTTCCCTTACACAGTTACGGGTTCATTTTATTTTTGAGGACATAGTTGAAGGTCAACTTCCATTTTGCTTAGGCATTTCCTCATGCCATATCAAGCCATATTAACATGCCATTCTAGTTGAGCCATATTAACAATAACATAAGCTAGAAGCCATAATTAAGAAAACACATAGAGCCTCAAGTTCACAAAAAAAAACAACACTTCTTACATACCTAGTTAGCGCAATTTTGGGTAATAAGTGATCGGATACCATTAGAACTCTAATCTTAAATGTGTTTGGATGAGAGTAGTACTAAGATGGGTGACCACTTGGAAAGTCCATGTGTTGCATCCTTTCCCCAACAAACAAAGTTGTTAGGTGACTAGGCAACTCAGGCCAAAGCAGATAATACTAACCAGGTGGGTTAGACTATTACAAGATTTGTGTTTGGATGTGTTTTTTTTTTTATTTTATATGTATTTTTGTTTTATGGAAGTGTTGCATGTTGTGTCATGATAGAAGACCTAAGCAAATTGAAAGGCAAGGAGAAGGTGTAAAGGATTCTATGTTGTCACACCCCTATCTAAAAATCTATAGAAACTAATCGGAGGTGCAACTTCCCACTAGGTCACCTATATTGAAATTTCTTAAGACCATATTCTTTAACACTTATTTACTTATTTACTTAATGGACATATCTCACCTAAATCTTTAATCTAACCTTTAAACATTATTTTAAGTGTTACATTAGACATAAAAATCCATTTTTTAGCCAGTAATCAACCTTATAAAAAATTATGCAACATAACAATTACCTAGGTGACATTTCTTGAATTTACACTTGTGAAAAATGTACTTTTAATAAATACTATCAACAACTATCATCACCAGGACCATTTTAGTCCTTTAATAACATATTAAACATCACAGGCAACATATAAGGCCTTAGATCCACCATTATAAAAAATATAGAAATTGAACCATTCAGATAAAAGGCCTTTATAAAGACAATAGCTTAAAGCTTTAAATTATAGACATTTACAAACCTTGGCAACTTCTAAGCTAGCTGAACCCATAACTTATAGTATTTACACAAGTGCCTGCTAAAACCATAAAAAATACAAAATTATATACCCTTTAGTATTTTGTTACAACATTACACAAACCTCAAGGATAGACTGCTATCCGTTGTTACTTGCTCACTGAAACATCGATACACTTTGTATAACTCAATGGTGAAATTGATATAATAAAACCATGAGAATGCAAATATATATACATATCACAAATATTATGAGTGCAAAATGCATCATACATTGTCCTTGGTATAAAAGTAATATTATTTTATTCACTAGTCTGATTGTTATTTTAATCAGTCTGGTACCATTATTTAATTGTTCATAAGTCTCAATATTACTGCTTACCATTATTCGTTATATAGTTTGTTACACGGCCTCGACTGATTAGACTACACTTATGGACATTGGATAATAGGGAAATAAATTCTATGCATTAGGCCATATTTTGGACCTCAATCTCTACATCAACCTAGTGTAGTGGCTCAAGTAGTAAACCTTAGTCCCTGCACTGACCAATTCTGATAGTGGGGATCGAGAACTCCCCAATACCACACAAATAAAAAAAATGTTAACACAACCTTTTATCATCAATCCATCATAGTGTAATGGCCCAGCTTGTGGACCTAAGTGGCTGCACCCTTTGCCCAACAGACAAACCTGTGAGGTGATTGGGCAACTTGGGCTAAAGTGGACAATACTAACCAGGTAGGCCGAGCTGTTACAAAATTTGTGTTTAGATGTGCTTTTTTTTTATTTTATATGTATTTCTATTTTAGGGAAGGGTTGTATATTAAGTAATGAAAGAAGCCCCAAGTAAGTCTAAAGGCAAAGAAAAGGTGTAAAGGATTCCTTGGTTTCACACCCCATCTGAAATCCACAGAAATTAGATTTGAGGTTCAGCTTCCCACTAGGTCACCCATCCTAAAATTTCTTAACACTATATTCTTTAACACTTATTTAATAATTTACTTAATGGACAAATCTCACATAAATATTCAATCTAACCTTTAAACATTATTTTTAAGCTTATATTAGACATAAAAATCCACTTTTCAACCAGTAATCAACCTTATAAAAAATTGGGCAATACAACATCTACTCGGGTGACATTTCTTGAATTTACACATGTGAAAAATGCACCTCTAATAAATACTATCGACACCTATCATCACTTAGACTCTTTTGGTCCTCTAATAACATCTTAAATATCATAGGCAACATATAGGGCCTCAAGCCCACCATTATCAAAAAATATAGAAATAGAACCATTCATATAAAAGGCCTTTATACAGACAATAACTTAAAGCTTAAAATTAAAGACATTTATAAACCTTGGTAGCTCCTAAGCTAATTGAACCCATAGCCTATAATATTTTACATGAGTGCCTACTAAAACCATCAAAAATACAAAATTATATACCTTTTAGTATTTTTGTTGCAACATTACACAAAGCTCAAGGCTAGACATCTATATGCTATTACTTGTGCACTTAAACATCGATACGCTTAGTATAACTTAGCGGTGAATTTGATATAAAAAACCATGAGAATGTAAGAATATATACATATCACACATATCATGGGTGCAAAATGCATCATACAATGTCATTGGTATAAAAGTAATATTATTTTATTCACCACTCTCATTGTTATTTTAATTAGTCTAATGCCATTATTTAATTGTTCATAATTCTAATTGTTACAGCCATCCATTATTCTTTATATAGTTTATTACATAGGCCCGACTAGTTAGACTACACTTACTGACATTGGATAATAAGGAAATAAATTCTATCCATTAGCCCATATTTTAGACCTTAATCTCTATATTTACCTAGTGTAGTGGCTCAACTAGTGAACCTTAGTCACTGCACTAACCTAGTTTGAGAATATGGACTTGGAACTCCCCAAAACTAGACAAATAAAAAAAAGGTCATCACATTATTTTATCATTAATCCATCATAATGCAAGTACCAAGCTTATAGACCTCAGTGGCTGTATCCAGCTAGTCTAATAATTAGGATCTGCCTATACCAGATAGAAATACCAACATTATACTAGGTAGTGGCTCGGCTGGTGAACCTCAATCACTGCACCAACCTATTACAGTGGCCTAGTTATTAAGACCTCAATGGTTGCACTTGCCTATATCACAATATTCGTAAAGGCTGAGAGGACTAATACCTCTTGCAGCTGCAAACCCCTAATTAATTGATGAATCCATCCGATAGGTGTCTAACTAATTGGTCTATTATTTATTAATTTTTTTATTCCATTTCTAATCATTTATTTAACTTATTTCTAGGTGATTGATACATAGTTATTAATTATTTTCCTCAATCTATTTTTTCTGCCTGATAGTTATAGGTCACTTTTTATATCGGATAGTTATAAGTCCATGTTTATACTAGATAGTTTTAGGTCCTTTCATTTCCATTTCATGCCATTATCATAAGTCTTTCTTTTTTAATGTCCATGTAAAGTCCCTATTACAAGTCATTTCTACTTGCTCATTTCCATTACATAGTTATGGGTTCATTTTATTTTTAGGGATATAGTTGAAGGTCAATTTCCATTTTCCTTAGGCATTTCCTCATGCCATATCAAGCCATACTAACAATAACACAATCCACAAGCCATAATCAAGAAAACACATAAAGCTAAGGTTCACAAAAAAATAACACATGTCATACAGACTTAGTTAGCGCACTTTTGGGTAATAAGGGATCGGATACAATTAGAACTCTGAACTATATGTGTTTAGATGAGAGTAGTACTAAGATGGGTAACCACTTAGGAAGTCCTCATGTTGCATCCTTTGCCTAACAGACAAAGTCATGCGGTGACTGGGTAACTCGGGCCAAAACGGACAATACTAACTAAGTGGGTTGGACTATTACAAGATTTGTGTTTGCATGTGTTTTTTTTATTTTATGGATGTGTTGTCTATTGGGTAGTGAAAGAAGCCCCAAGAAAATCGAAAGGCAAAAAAAAGGTGTAAAGAATTCTTTGGTGTCACACCCATAATTGAAAATCCATAGAAATCGATCAGAGGTGCCACTTCCCACTAGGTCACCTATCTTGAAATTTCTTAAGACCATATTCTTTAACACTTATTTACTTATTTACTTAATGGAATATCTCACCTAAATCTTTAATCTAACCTTTAAACATTATTTTAAAGGTTATATTAGACATAAAAATCCATTTTTTTAGCTAGTAATCAACCTTATAAAAAATTATGCAACACAACAATTACCTGGTGACATTTCTTGAATTTACACTTGTAAAAAATGAACTTCTAATAAATACTATCAACACCTATCATCACCAGGACCATTTTAGTCCTTTAATAACATATTAAATATCACAGGCAACATATAAGCCCTCAGGCCCACCATTATCAAAAAATATAGAGATGGAACCACTTAGATAAAAGGCCTTTATATAGATAATAGCTTAAAGCTTAAAATTATAGACATTTACAAACCTTGGAAACTTCTAAGCTAGTTGAACCCATAACCTATAGTATTTACACAAGTACCTACCAAAACCATAAAAAATACAAAATTATATACCCTTTAGTATTTTGTGGGAACATTACACAGACCTCGAGGATGGACTGCTATCTATTGTTACTTGCACACTGAAACATCGATACACATAGTATAACTCAATGGTGAATTTGATATAATAAAATCATGAGAATGTAAACATATATACATATCACACATATTATGAGTGCAAAATGCATCATAAAATATCCTTGGTATAAAAGTAATATTATTTTATTCATTAGTCTCATTGTTTTTTTAATCAGTTTGGTACCATTATTTAATTATTCATGATTCTCATTATTACTGCTTGCCATTATTCATTATATAGTTTGTTATACGGCTCTGACTTGTTAGACTACACTTACAGACACTAGATAATAGGGAAATAGATTCTATGCATTGGCCTATATTTTAGACCTCAATCTCTTCATCAACCTAGTGTAGTGGCTCAAATAGTAAACCTTAGTCATTACATCGATAAAGTCTCATAGTAGGGACTTAGAACTCCCCAATACCACACAAATAAAAAAAATGTTATCACATCATTTTATCATCAATCCATCATAGTGCAATAGCCCAGCTTGTGGACCTCAGTGGCTGCACCCTTTGCCCAATGGAAAAAGCTATGAGGTGACCAGGTAACTTGGACTAAAGCGGATTATACTAACTAGGTGGGCTAAGCCGTTATAAGATTTGTGTTTAGATCTGCTTTTTTTAATTTATATGTATTTTTTTATAGAAGTGTTGTATATTGAGTAGTGAAAGATGCCTTAAGTAAATCTAAAGGCAAAGAAAAGGTGTAAAGGATTCCTTAGTCTCACACCCCATCTGAAATCCACAGAAATCTAATTTGAGGTTCAACTTCCCACTAGGTCACCCATCCTAAAATTTCTTATGACTATATTCTTTAACACTTATTTACTAATTTACTTAATAGATAGATCTCGCCTAAATCTTTAATCTAACCTTTAAACATTATTTTTAATGTTATATTAAACATAAAAATCCATTGTTCAGCTAGTAATCAACCTTAAAGAAAATTGGGCAGCCTAATGGCTACCCGGGTGACATTTTCTAAATTTACACATGTGAAAAATGCACTTCTAATAAATACTATCAACACCTGTCATCACCTAGACTCTTTTGGTCCTCTAATAACATCTTAAATATCATAGCCAACACATAAGGCCTCTGGCCCACTAGTATCAAAAAATATAGAAATAGAACCATTCATATAAAAGGCCTTTATACACACAATAGCTTAAAGCTTAAAATTAAAGACATTTATAAACCTTGGTAGCTCCTAAGCTAGCTGAACCCATAACCTATAGTATTTTACATGAGTGCTTGTTAAAACCATCAAAAATAGAAAATTATATACCCCTTAGTATTTTTGTTGCAACATTACATAAAACTCAAGGCTAGACATCTATCTATTGTTTCTTATGCACTTAAACATCGATACTCTTAGTATAACTTAGTGGTGAATTTGATATAAAAAAAACCATGAGAATGAAAGCATATATACATATCACACATATCATGTATGCAAAATGCATTATACAATGTCCTTGGTATAAAATTAATATTATTTTATTCATCAGTCTCATTGTTATTTTAATTAGTCTGGTGCCATTAATTAATTATTCATAATTCTAATTGTTACTGCCTACCATTATTCATTATATAGTTTATTACACGGGCCCGACTAGTTAGACTACACTTACCAACATTGGGTAATAGAGAAAAACATTTTATGTATTAGCCTATATTTTAGACCTCAATCTCTACATTGACCTAGTGTAGTGGCTGAACTAGTGAACCTCAGTCACTGCACTGGCCTAATATGATAATAGGGACTTGGAACTCCCTAAAACTGGATAAATAAAAAAAGATCATCACATTATTTTATCATTAATCCAGCATAATGCAGTGGCCAAGCTTATAGACCTCAGTGGCTACATCTGCCTGGTCTAATAATAGGGATCTACCTGTACTAGATAGAAATACCAATATTATACTGTGTAGTGGCTCAGTTGGTGAACCTCAATCGCTGCACTAACCTATTGTAATGGCCTAATTATTAAAACCTCAATGGTTGCACCTGCCTATATCACCATATTGGTAAAGGCCGAGAGGACTAATACATTTTGCAGCTGTAAAACCCTAGTTAACTGATTAACCCATCCAGTGGGTGTCTAACTAATTGATCTACTATTTACCAATTTTTTTATTCCATTATGATCATTTATTTAATTTATTTCTAGGTGCTTGATACATAGTTATGAATTATTTTCCTCAGTCTATTTTTTTTTTGCTTGATAGTTATAAGTCACTTTTTATACTAGATAGTTATAAGTCCTTTTTTATATATCAGATAGTTTTAGGTCCTTTTATTTCTATTTCATGCCATTATCATGAGTCTTTCTTTTTTCATGTCCACTTAATGTACCTATTACAAGTCATTTCTACTTGCTCATTTCCATTACATAGTTACGGGTTCATTTTATTTTTAGGGACATAGTTGAAGGTCAATTTCCATTTTCCTTAGGCATTTCCTCGTGGCATATCTAGTGATATTAACATGCCATTCTAGTTGAGCCATATGAATAATAACATAAGCCATAAGCCACAATCAAGAAAACACATAGAGCCTTAGATTCACAAAAAAAACACACATGTCATACATACACAAAAGGGATTAACACCTAATTAATTACATCATAGTTTGTATATACACAATTACATCCTATATCCCTTATATATCATACCCATTTCGCATTGAAGTACATAAAGTGCAAAAGCTTTACAAATGTACATTATCAGCCTTCTTAAAAATGACCTCTGAACTTTACTGCATGCTTTATGAGGCTACATCCTTATTCTTGTTACCTGCACACTGAAAATAGGTATATTAAGTATAGAATATACTTAGTAGTGAATTCAAGCATTTAAAAACATGTCTAGCAGTTTATCCCTGCATAAGACTCATATTCTCATCTTGTTTTAATATCTACGTTCAACTTAGAATACTAACATGCAAAATTGCCATTTTACCCCTAGGGTGTTTCTATCTATAAATTACCTAGTTAATCACTATAACTCATGTAAAATTATTTTTTAGGATTATTATTAATTGTTACATGCATAATCTTTACAAATGAAGTCATTAAGCATTAAATGTGGAAATTTACCAAAATACCCCTATATTATATTTCAAACCACATGTAAGTTATATTAATCTTATTTAATTATTTTAGCTGGCCTATCTTAAGAGATAACACTGGATCTAGAGGGAAAATAAGTTAGTGTGGTGGTCCATATTCTAGACCTACGCCACTGCATCGGCTCAATGAAGTTTTGGCACCTAAGGTGTAAATAATGAGGTGAGGTTTACCTAGTAGACTGGTCTATCTAACAAACTAGTATAGTGGCCCTCTGAGACCTTTGCCACCATACCAACTTTATTTAAAAGATCAGTAATGAGGTGGTTGTGTTTACCCAGTAGACTAGTATATCTAATAGACTAGTGTAGTGGCACTCTAGGACCTATGCTGCTATACTGACAAAATCAATACTGGCATCAAGTGGTAAGGATAGAAAGTTGTTTGTCCAATAGACTAGTATAGTGGTCCCAATGGGGACCTACACTGCTATACTGGCCCTATCTGAAAAATAGACAAGTAGCAGCTGCTAAAAATCCCTGAGTTGACCAATCAACCCATCTAGTGGGTGTCTATCTAATGGGCTATCTAACCTCAATATGTGTCCATTTCTTTGCTGATTAACATTTTATAATATTATTAAGCCAAAAAAATAGTTAGAATTTGTATGCCACAATTGAAATTTAGTTCGGTCTGGTATGGTGACAAATAGGCTATACTAGGTAAATTCTTAAAAGTATTTTTAAGGTGTGTAATTGCCAGTAATTATGATATATTATGCTAAACTTTATTTCATAAGTATTTCATAGTTTTATTCCATTTACTATCCAGTGGTTTTATTGGTTTAGGAAATGGTCATTTTAGGATAGTTATAGGTTATTTTGGCAAGCTTTCACTAAGCTTTCTAGGTCTATTTCACCTTATGTTTCAGTGCAGTTTTCACTATTTATTTCATACATTCATAGGCCTAAAGCCAATAATACATAGGCCACTTAAAAGGCCAAAAATATAGGCTTACATGCCACTAGAAATAATCACCCCATCATAGCCATTTTAAGGCACATAACATAAGCACATTGTTTATGTACAAACCATAGCCCTTAAAGGCAAATACAAGCCACTTTTCATACATTATTTCTTGCCAACATAAGTTCATTATTCATGCCATTTCTTGCCGATATTACATGCCATTTTAAGGTATGCATTGACTAAGTTTATGCCAATATAATTTAAGCTCCCTAGCTGACATAAGTACATTATTTTAGGCATACTCATTATATATATGTTCTATCACTTTCATACTTATTTACACTAATATAGCTCTCAAGTTTAACCCTTTTCTAGACTTATTCATGTATTTCCATGCTTTTTACCCCACATTCCACCTTACATCTATAGTTTAAACATAAACATAAATATACATACATACTACTATGCCAATTTAGATAACTTGCCCATGGCACATTCCTCGGCCACTACTATGCCTTCAGGCTACCATGCATCAACCAATCTCATTACATGCCATGTCATCAAGTCATGTATAATATGTCTAATATACATGCATTGTCAACTCAAACACTAAATAGAATTACTACATCATGCCATACACATTCCTAAGCTGAAGACAAGCTCTCAACCACTCCCTCAACTTATGCCTAGCATGCACTTTCCCTTTAATTTACAAGTAATTTCCATTACATACCAACATCAAAACTATCATAGGCACACGTCACACTTCATAACACATATCAAGCACAATAAACATGCCATTA
This sequence comes from Hura crepitans, assembly GCA_948208565.1. Classification (NCBI taxonomy): domain Eukaryota; kingdom Viridiplantae; phylum Streptophyta; class Magnoliopsida; order Malpighiales; family Euphorbiaceae; genus Hura; species Hura crepitans. Next base: position 10,567 of record CANXYI011794096.1, read on the forward strand.
CCTCCCTTGCACACCTCTCGGCTACTAAAAGTTTGACACTAATATTCCCTTTTTTTCATCAAATAACCATATAATTCATATTATATCATGCCATATACTACAATCCTTCAATGAAATCACCTATCCAAGCTAATTCATGTAGTTAAACCATGGCTAAACCAAGGGAGAAGCTACTAAAATTGAAGAGCATGAAGTGAATGGTTGAATTCACTTACCTCACACTTCAAAAAAGGAGAAGTCCATACCTTAAGCCTTCAAATCCACCCTTCTAACCTACCACGATAGCATTTTCTCCCATCCTTTAAGCTTTTTCTCTTTTTGAATCACCTTAAAAACCATCAAAGCATATGGTATTAGACCTTAGGCATCCTAAACAAGCATTTATAGCCTAAAAGAACTAAGGAAAACCAAGGCGGAAGACATAGAACTCACCTTGCTCACTTGCTAGATAGCTTTTATCTAAGAAACTTTAGAGATTTTTCCTTAATTCATGGCTACTCCTTTTATTGTAATTCTTCTTCCTCTAGCTCCCTAACACATCAATATGAATTTAGGTAAGCATAAATTTCAAAATTGGGTTAAAGAAGATGGTGAAAATGGGGAGACGAACTAGAGAAGGCATCAGTTCTAGCAGGGTGAGGGAAGAAGAAATTCTTCCTTTATTTAGTGGAAAAATCCACTTGTCACTCACCTTTACCACTTGGCATAGGCCTTAGGCTAAATGGCTAGGTATGGTTAGGTCCCATAGCCACCCAAGCCATCTTAAAATGTCTTGATTTTTTGATAAACATTGAAAATTCACCAAAATTCACATAAACCTTAAAAAATTACACCGTTTATTTTAAAATTCATATTTTAGTCCCTTTTACATACTTATAAATTTTTCACGACCAAATTCCAAATTATAGGATAGTTTTTGAATTGCCTCAATTTACATGCCCATCTTGAAAATTATGAAAATTTACAAACGACCTCATAATTCAATAATTCTTTCACTAATAAACTCAGTGGAAATTTTGAGCTTTAGGGTCTAATATATATGGGTCTGTTCGAGCACATTTCAAGTTATTCCTAGCCCAAACATTTTTTTTTCCAAAGGGGTAGCTTCTAGTCCAAAATGAATTATTGATTCTACTAAACGTTTAAATTTTGCCTTTTTCATCAAATTAAAGCCCCTTGAAGTTTCATGACCAATGTCACTTTCTCGATTTGCTTGTAATTGACTCAGCACCCTAAGCACACTTCCCAGAGCTAGTGACACTATTCATAAAGCCTTAAAACATGGGCATTACATAGACACTTAAATACCATGAATATACACACATTTTTCTTACCTATTTTACATACAAAGAAGCATATTCATGCCATAACATATAATTCCTATCATTTATGTCATATGCACATGCCATACCATGCATACCATCACTAGCATACCTCTCTACTAAATGGACATCATGTATTTACCAACACTTTTCTCACCTAATTCACATCTAAATCATCAATTTCACACATGATAAATCTCATAACATACTTAATTCCAAAACACACACATAAGCAAGCATACACATATACATGGCAAAAAAGTCCACACATATAATGGCATGATTCAATTATATCAAATTCACATACCTAGATTAATTTTAAAGCTTTCCTCACACTTTGAATGGCCTAATTTCATTGTTCCCCTTGATTTTTCCTTACACCTACATAATAGAACTTTTAGCTTAGAAAATCATTCAAGCTTCCAAATGAAAATCTAAAAATATGGTGATTCTTAGAATTAGGGGGGCTACTTAGGACTAAAATAAAAAAGAAGAAAAAGTTCACTTACACCAAGTTGACTTTCAGCCCACCATTCATTAACACTTATCCTTTAGTGAATTTTCCCCACCTCTATTAATGGCAAAGGTGTCTAATAACCTTAAGGATAAATTTTTGCATTATTTTTATGACTTTAAAAGGAAGAATGGTGACGGTTGGTGGTGGCTATAGCTATAAAATGGTAAAGGAAATTATGGTGTGGCATCAACTAAGGGGAAAGAAGGAGCGAGGAAAAAAGGTGGGTGAAGGAGTGAGGTGGCAAGTGGTAGTCTTTATGGCCAAAAAATAGTATTTATAGTGGTGTATGGGTGCCTCGAGTTGTGACAAATTGTAACGCCTCGACTATACAGTGTTGTCAAGATCGAGAAAGTGCACCTAAAGTGCTGGGTTGCTTACATGAGTCTCGAGGCAAGGCATATGACCCAATAAACTTCAAGGGGCTTAAAAAGGGTGAAAATGACCTTACTTAAAAATTTAGCAGAACTAATAAATTATTTCAGGCTATAAGCTAGTGGCCCATATGCTTAAATTGAGTCAGGCTGGGAATGACTCGGAATGAGCCCAGACAGACCTGAAAATACTTGATCCTGAAGGTTAAAAATTCCCCTAATCCATTGGTGAAAGAAATTTTAAATTCTGAGGTTTTTTACAATTTTTCTTAATTTTAGGGTTTTAAACGTAAATCGAGGCAATTAGTTAACTATCCTGTCAGTGGAATTTGGCTATGAAATTTGATGTGCCTATAAATGAAGGTATTTAAGGATTTTAGAAATAAACATGATAATTTTTGGAGGTCAAAGCAGTCATATAAAAATTCTCAAAGTTCTATCACTAATTGAATTGCTTCAAATTCCCAAAAATTAATTTTGCTTACTTCCCGATGGAATTTTACTATGAAATTTTGTGAGCATCTAATTAGACCAAATTAAGGATTTTAGGAACAAACGTGATGATTTTTTGACATCCTAGTGATTTTTTAAAAAATCCCTAAATTTTCATCTTAAATTTCTCAAAAAAATTAAGGCTCAGGAAATTTAAAATTTTAGAGGCTCGGGAACCTGGTGGTGTAGGAAAAATAATTAACTAATAAGGAATTGAATAAAAGTTAAGAAGGAAAAATAAAATGAAATTGAATGAGAAAAATGTAGTTTACGTGTCTAAATTAGAATAAGCCATTAATAAAGGATTAAAATGGCAATTTTCCAAATGAATATGAGGTGGTAGTCAAGAGAATTAAAAAGAAAAAAGAAAAAGGGGCAGAAAAAAAGGAAAAAGAAAGAAGAAAGAAGAAAAAAGAAAGAAAGGAAGGAAAAAGAAGAAGAAGAAAGGGAAGAAGAAGGAGAGGCAGTTGCAACAAGCACCGATGGCATCTTTGAGCAGTGATGGTGGCCTGTCGGTGCCACTCTCCGGTAACCAACTAAGTGGTGGAAGGAAAAGAAAAAAAAAGAAAGTAGACAACAACCCCATGGTTAGTAAGGTAAGGAGATTTCTACTTCTTTAGTCTAGTTTTATTCAAATTTATCTAGATTATGTTAGGATAATTATGCAAAAGATATTGAGGATGTTAGGGATAAAATTTAAGGAAGTAGGACACTAAATTTTTTTTGTTAAATATGGTTGATTTTGAGGGAGAAATGAGAATTTGGAGCATGATTTTTGGATTTCTAGGGCTACTAGAACTAATTTTTATATCAGAGCAGTGAAGAGTATTTTGGGCATAACTCTCTATGTAGATGTCAAAAAAATGTGAAACTAGTTGTATATGAAAGCTAATACATAGGGCTATAACTTTGTTGAAGAAAGTTCCCTAATTATGTGTATATTTTTCCAAGAAAATCCTATTAGTGAGAACATCTCCACTATTTATAGAATTCTTAAAATAAATAGAATAGTCTCTATATATCAGGCCATAACTTCCTATGTAGATATCCAAAATGCATGATTCTTAAACAAAATTAAAATAGACTTATGGATCTAAAATTTTTATGCAAAAGTCATGAGTTGATTAAGGGTTTAATCTACTAAAAAATGTAATAAAAATTGAGTGATGAAAACTAGAATTGTTAGAGTGCCTTAAGAGTAACAAAAGGTAATTAGGCTATAACTTTATATATAATGGTCAAAATAATATGAAACAAAATTCTTATGAAAGCAAGAATATAGGTGTATAATTTTTTAGAAGATAACTTCCTCTAATTCTTTATGGATTTTACCCAAAAATTTGGACAAACAAATGAAATAAGCACTATCAATAGGAATGTTAAAAATTAAGGATTAGAAAAATGGTGTGGATAAAGGAAGGCACACCAAAGGGTGGAAATGGAATCGAAAAATGTTAGTCACACATGAATGGGTACATGTAATCACTGAAATATATATATATATATATAT
>CANXYI011794102.1:0-10044 GCA_948208565.1 Hura crepitans
TGAAAAATTATGTTTAAGCTTGAGAGTAAGCTAAAATTTATGTGACAAGAATAGTAGGGTGTTCGTGTAACATGATTTGGCATAAAATTGATATTATGCTTATATAGATAAAGAAATGTGAAAAAAAAAATTGTATAAAAAAATAGTTGTGTTTGTACTTGGAAAATTCAACCCTTAAAATGTGAGGCATAGTTACTTGATTTGAATAGTTGGGGAGATAAATGAAATTATTAAATAGTCTCTTTAAGTAAACTTAAGGAAGGAATGTTAGAAAGAGAGCAAAAAGATGAAAAATTTAATTGCAAAGTAAACTTACAAAGGGACTGAAAAATATATGACAAAGACTAATGGCATATCAAATACATAAATAAGTAATAAAGTTAATTTTACAGGATATGACACTAAGTGAACAATTATAAAAAAACTAAATACTTAAAATAGATATAATAGAGCTTAAATTAAGAGAAGTATAATTATATGTACACAGGTATACAAATGTATGTATATGTAAATGAATAAGGAATTTGATTAATAATAATGAAATCAAGAAAGGAAAATAAAATGAATTGAATAAATTATATTTAGAGAAAGTTTGTATTATGATAAAGTATATGAAAAATCAATTAATAAGAACCAAAGTAAGATAAATTATATGAGAAAAGAATTGCATATGAATGAAGTAAATAAAATAAAAAGGTATATGTATGTATATTGGTTGTAAATTAAAGAATTTCAATATTAAGGATAATAAGAAAATATAGAAATTGAAATTGAAATATTGATAAAGAAAAGTAATAAAAAATTTAATATATGGATATTCTAGGTAAAGTGAAATTTATTGAACTAATTGAGCAATATCATAAGAAATAAGATAAAAAGCAATATGTATTATGTAAAGTAATACATAGTTAAATAAAAGATAAAGTTTATAAAATCCTTAGAAGAATATATGAATTAATTAGAATTTTTATATAAACAAAATTAAATAAGGAAATCTTATAATCATAGATAGTAAATGATTATAGAAAATATACTTAACAAGGGGATATGAAATGAAATAAATATATGCTTGTAAGTAAAGAAGCGAAACTTATATGAAAATTAAAAGGGAAGGAATGAAATTATATATTATAGAACACATCACAGGAAATAACACACACACACACACACACACACATATATATATATGAAATAATTGACTTATTTCACTAATAATGAACTTATTTTAATTTGAATGTAAATTTTTATGAATACATATGTATATATGATCTTTCTCTACACATACATATATGTCTAATAGTTAGCTGAATATGTAGAAACACATCGACACCAGATTATAATTAAATTGTAAAATACTATATAATGGATAAATAGGTGAATGTTATGGAATATTATAATTTAATATACAGACAACTTTACTAATTAATAAATTAATGAGAGACATGACCACTATATGCCCTGATAATCTAAATAGGTACTATTAAGATAGGTTAACTAGTCAACTAGAAACCTACCATTATACCCATGACCTAGCTTTGGCACCTATTGTTTCGCACCCTTTTATGCCTACACTACAACACTCTGGTGCTTACCATCACTCGAGGAGAGTGTTATTTCTCATATATGTTACTTGGGCACAATGTGCCATATTTGTTATTTAAACACTTCGTTTTCATATCGTTATATATCTTGTTATCTTGGCATGGACAACTGTTATAGGATGATTAAGGACAAAAGTAATATAAAAAGATATAGAAGAATTAATAAAGATAACAAGAAAAAAAAACTTACAGATATATCAATTCAAAAGAGACATCTTCGTATTTAAAACTAACTATAGTATATAGAGTAATTTCATCATGATAAGAGTAAATGAAACCTATATAAGATAGCAAAAAGTTAATAACATGATTAATATATCAACAAGAAATCTTAAATGAATGAAGTTATAATTAACATATAGTCAATAAGATCATTTATAGTCAATTACAAATGAAATTAACTAATAACTGTCTATATACATGCAAGTGAACAAGGAAAAAAATCTAAGTCATAGTTATACAAAGATAATATAGATAATTGTAAGGTTAAGATGGAATTATAAGAATCATGTGGATGATAGAAGTAAAGTAAGAATAAGAACTGCAAAATGTAACTTATTAAAAGACAATATGGAATAAGTACCAAAAAGATAATTGTATAGAATCATTATAAAACGTTAGAGAGAACATATAAGAAAAGAAGCGATTTAGTAAAGTCTTAAATATAGGAAATATAAGGGAAGACACAAGCATATGCTATTTAAGTATAAAATGAATCTAGGTAACTGTGAATACATGTAAAGTAAATAAGAAAAGAATGATGAATAGATATAGTTACTCAAATTCAAATAATTAAATTACAATGATGATAAACTCTAATTATTGAAGCACATGGAATCAGAAGACTTATGACTAAGAGATAAGTCTAGATATAAGAGTAACAAATAGTTAAAGAGTTTAATGAGTCAAACTATAATACAAGCCATATACAAAGAAACTAATAAAGTAAGGTAGATAGTAAAATATATGTTAATAAACAAATTGTAATCGAAATCAATATGTTATAACTCAAAGGAGAAATGGTATAACTAATTTACATGACTAATAGAGAAACATTTGTGCAACAAATAATTATAAGAAAAAATGTAGAAAGAGGAATAGCAATAAGAAAATAAAACCCTATAGTAAGTAACAAAAATTATTAAAAGACTAAGAAAGTGACAAGGAGTATAGGACATATTTAAATAAAATATTAATTAATAAATAAGCATAGCTAGGATCGTTGATATTATGTATAAACCTGACAATGACATAATCTATTATTATTGAACACACCAGTAAGCATTATTTTTTAGCGTATTGGCTTTTTTATTGATGCGTAAGTCATGAGTCGGGCCGAGTAATGTAATAGATTAAGTCCTAACAATGGCAAGAGTTCACAAATCAGATGCCTTGGTAAGGAGAGCCACCATAAGCATATGTGCTTGCTAAAGTGTTCATACATCTGCTAGTGTGTAATAGATATAAAGAACATATAACCATGAATAGTGGCTTTAGATATATTGTTTATGAATTGAAATTGAATATAAAAGTTGTGTTTGATAATAGTTTAATGTCATAAACAATTCATAATAAGTATATATATGTGTAAGAGAATATGAATGCTATGAAACTAGGTTATACATGTTAATGGTATGTGAATCAAAACAAAATAACTATACTAAGATAACTGAATAAAGAATAAAAATAAAATGATAGAGAAATAGGAACCGAATTGATAATGTGGCATCCTATACTTTAATTGGTATATTGGTTGGGTATAAGGGTGTTATAGCTATAGTCGTGAGAACATTGAAATTTAAGATAGCACTAGAAATAAAAAGGGGTCATAACCGTGAGGTTTCCAAAAGAAAAATTTTTTAAATTAGCACTTAATAAGATACACGGTCATGAGGGTTTTAAGTCCCATGGCCATGAAGCACTCGAAAAAGTAGTAGATGGCTTTTAATTGAGTTTCTTCCACAAAAATTTATTTTTTTGTAAAGTTTTTCTCTCATTTCTCCATTTTTCAAAATAAAACTCTCTAATTTACACTAAATATTGTGTGAATCTCATATATTCCATCACCTTATTGCAAGATTTGTCATTATGTCTTTGTAATTATCATTTTCAGTTTAGTTTTGCTGCTAAAATAGGTATGTTACCTCACTCACTCTTTTTATTGTCAATGTTTTTAATCTTTTGTTTTTAGAACTTTGGTTTTGAGAATGGATACGATTAGGGTTTTATTGGGCTTTAATGAGGATATTTGAAATTTTCTTTTAATTAAGTGAAATGAGGAAGTATAAAAGTTAAGTTGAGTATCACATCCCTCACAGCTGTGGGTGTTTAACACTTTATGCCTATGAGGTCTTTGTATTCCATTAGTAATAGAGAACTATCATTTTTCTGAATTTATGCTCACTTTTTCCAATTGCTACTAAGGATTCAGAATTTTTATCTTTAATTGATATTAAGTTTCACAATTTTTTTGCAAATTAGGTTCATTTGTCTTTATTTCTCTTTAATATGGTCCCTTCTTTGTTTGCTCTATTTTCATTGTTGAAATCAATGAGTTTGCAATTTTATTAAAGGCTTATAGGCATGGGTTCATGATACTACACAACCATGAGATTTTTGATTTACCATATTATTAAGCACATGATAGTCAATTTTTGTGAATTCTTATTCATTTATTTGAGTTTTGGTCAGAAATTTTGCCTTCGACCCATAAGAGGTTGCATAATTCTACTTTTATTCATTACTGCAAAGAGAAGCTAAACTCTTTTAAATAAATTCTTCCCATTATGCTTTGTATTATTTACAGTAGAATTTAAATTCACTTACAATGCACAATTGAGCTTGCATTTTTGGCTTTTTAGGTCACTATTAGGTACAAACTACACGTGCACTATTTGTGTAAGATACATGTACCTTATGAATCAAAATGTATATACTTTATGAGTAAATTTTGTGAATAATTTTAGGCCAAGAAAATTAAGAGTTTATACATATTATGCTTTATATTGTACTTTTATAATGCCATATACTTTTGGTTTCTCCAAAAAAATTGTTGATAATTGTGTTTAGTTGTTGTTTTAATGTATCTCTTTATTGTTTTAGGTGAATGGAGAGCTCAATTACATTCAGTGTTCTCTTTGCTCCCTTTTCTAGATACATACAGCTAACATGATTTAACCTATTGATTATTCGATTTCCATTTCTTTTAGCTAATTTTGGCGATCTTATTTTGTTTTATAGAATACCACCTAAGAGATGTAGAAGTGACATTGCTAACTCATCATCTCAGGTACTAGAACTCGAGAGCCCTGATCATATTCTAATTCTAAATTGGTTGCCACTATGGTCTCATAAGTGCTATGTATAGCTATAGGAGAGGACCATCACTCCATACATATATCTTTATTTTTAGGCAGTCCGCAACTTAAGAATAACATAACATATACAAAATTTGATATAGGGAATTAGGTGAGAGTGTTTCTTCATTACTAGAGAAGCTATATATCTTAAGATAATAAAAGAGTTCCTTAACACATTTTTTTTATGATTTCAATAGGCATATACTAGGAATCTAGGAGTGATTATGTTTATGCTGAGGGGTTAGGGTTTTGAGATTGACCTACAGTGGTTCTCTAAGCTATTAGGATTTCGATAGATGGTGTTAGATACTTCAATGATGTTCCTTATCAGTCCTTGTCGAGAGAGGTATATACTCTGATAGAATCCACTAATTATTTAGTTGGGCAATCAAAAGCCCAACACTTGGCTACTTCAGAGCTGAAGCTGGTTCATAGAGTCATCACTTACACTATCTTTAGGAGATTTGGTAGCCCAAGATAGGTTAACACTTAGGAGCTACATGTCTTAGTATCTATGAGGCATAAGGTGAGGGTAAATGGAGCAATATGGGTTTTGTAAAAGTTTGAGGAGGTAGCAAAGAGGCCTTCGAAGCGGATAGACCTTAATAGGCTAATCACACCCATTATTATAGGTATGGCCATTACTAATTTAGGACCTCAGGTAGAGGATCTATGAGGATTGAGAAGTAGACAATGATTAGTATACAAATTGCTGTAAGAGATGAGAGCTTACCATGTAGATATAGACTACAGATACCTAATAATGCAGTGGTCCCACCGAATCAAGTTAAGAAGGGCGCAGATGTGCCAAATGCCAATCCACTAGTAACTCCTTCATACCACCTCAGTCACATGAGAGACATCCATCAATAGTAGGCACTTTATTTTAGCACCTATAGATGCTTCAGTGTTAGATGCACTTTAGTGACTTTTAAAGTAGATGTAGTTGATCTATATAAGATAGCAACATATTTTAAGCATGTTAAAGGCAATAAAAAAGAGATATATAGGTATTTTATAGTAGCTATCTGTTGTTGAGAGCAATAGATAGTAAATCAATACTAGGAGTAGAGTCTACAGGGATGAGATGAGAGTTAGGATGGTTCATCTTGAGAGATCTCTATAGGGTTTCTTGACACCTTTGCAGAGTATGCCACCTTCCCTGCGCTTTTAACCTTTATAGTTATATTTTGAGGGAGTATCTCATGCTTATTGTGTATTCGTACTATGATTATATGCTATTGTGTTGCTCCTATTTATTATTATTATTGTTGTGCTTTATTGTGAAGTATTATGGACAATACTTATTTTTAAGTTTAGGGCAATGTACCCGATTTAAAATTGTTAACTCATTTTTCTTTCTTAGGTTTAGTTTTAGTTTTCTTTTAGGTTAGTTTGATTTTTAGTTGGTAATTTAGTTGTTGTTGAAATTAATGAAATTATATACTAAATTAACTTCCTGAATGAAGCTTTCACTTTGTCTAGTTGTCTTTAAACATAGAATGGACTTGAACTTAGTTTTAGAAAACTAATTGCACTCAATTCTAAGTTAAACTAGAAGCATTTAATTGTATATCTAGATTTTTTGAAATTTCTAGTAGACCTAGTTTATACTAAATAGCTTTTGAAATGTGTCTAATGTAAGCTAGTTTTCTATAAAAATTATGAAAAAATAGTTGTAATTTAGGGATTGAGATGAAATTCCTAATTAGATCACTAGAACATTTCTGATTACCCTTCAAAGTGACATTTTTAAGATAAAACATAATAAAGAAAATGATCTAGGCATTTTTCTTTGGCTCGACAATAAATTTTCCCCTTTTTTACCTTGTATTATAATACATTATTTGTTGCTAACCCTTTTGAGCTTATTTAATAGTATGCTTAATGCATAGTTATATACTTTCTTTGATACACACATTAAAGCCTACCATATAAATGAAAATTATTTTGCCTCCCCTTTTAGGAGAATAGCCACTAATTGTTCAAAATTAATTTTACACTATTATGATGTGGTATTAAGCTGTATTTGAGGTGAACCTGGATGGGTATATTAATTCCTTTAACCATTATGTTCATTATTTTGATTTTATGATTGGTAGATGGAATGAGGATAATAAGCTTAAGTGTTGATGTGCCATTATATTGTATGGGTTAGTTGTTGTTATGGATGAAATAATACAATATGTCAAAAAAAATTCTAATGAAAACATGAAGCTGAAAATTTTGTGAAATTGATTTTTGAAGTGATGACTTGTGTTGTTATTGTAATCAAATGAAAAAATAATGATGCATAATTTTCTTTCAAGTCATTTAAGTGAAGCTTAGTTTGGAATAATTGTTTAATTACCAATATGATTAAATGCTGAGTTTTGATTTTGTGGGCATGTATTTTAGAGATTGAGTTTTGTAAGTAGGAAGTTTTTAGTTGAAGTTGATCATTAATGATGAGATCAAGAATTAAGTTAGGAATAAGAATGTGTTAGATGAGATTTGCAGCTAAGGAATGATGTTAGTTAGTGGCTATTTTCCTTTTTGTTTAGACTTGATCCTTTTCTTGATAGCCATTTAACTTAACCTAACATTACAACCTAATGCAAGACCTTTTGATTCTTCATTTTATTTTGTCTTTCTTTTTTATTTTTGTGGAAATGTGGTATGATAGAATAGGTTTATGGTGATCTTAAGCTTTAAGTGTGAAGCTATTTTTATACACATGTGTATAAGAGTTGATTTTCTGCCTCTGAATTTGTAGCTAGAGTTTTGTTTTTGAAATTTATTTAAAACTTGTTTGGCTTGAAATGTGCACACTAAAATTTCTTGCTATATCCTTGTGTTTGTTAGTGGTAGAAGGAAGCCTTGATATACATTTGATTGACTTTTGGTTTACTTAGTTGAAAGTGCACTCTTTGTTCTAACTATAAATTTGAGTGGTTTTGAAGATGTGGATTCATTTTGATTTACTCTTTGTAAAGGTTTAAGTTTGAAGTGGTTAATATAGTGCATAAATTCACTAATTTGGCAAGGTTATTTATGTGCTCTTAGCTTATAGTCAATTGATTTTTTATTTCTTTTTAGTATAATTAGGAAATAAATTAGTGTTTTCTCACTTTTAGTAATTTTATTGTCTTTTTAGGTATTTTAGAGTAATTTTGAGGTTAAAAGCTAGTAGAGCCTGAATTGGAAGCATTTGGACAAAACCTTAATTCAAAAGCACATGGTTGTGAGGTGTGTAATGGTTATAGTTGTGGAAGAAGCATTATAAAGCCTATGATAGTAAAGGCTCACGACCATGGGACTTCAAGGCCCTTATGTCCGTGAGGTTGTCTAGAGACATGATATAAAATACAAAATTATTCCAAAATGAGAGAGGATTGAGGGTTTTCAAGAGGAATAAGTGATACACTAATTTTATGGCCGAGTTTTAAAGAAAAATAGAGAGAAAGATTCTGATTAAATTAATTCATTCATTAATTTGATTATTTATCTATTCTTTTAATTGATCCATTAAAGAGTTGGTGAATGTAACATTTGAGGAGGCAATTTTCAGTTTGAGTTTCTTCCTTAAAAGTTATACTATGAACTCTTTGTTTATTTTTGCTCAGTTTATTACTATGTTTAGTGAGTAAACTTTTATTTTGTTAAGGGATTCTTGAATCCCTAGATTTGTTATAGATGAATAATTAATTAATGGCATATTGATTTAGTTTTAGTCCTCTACCATGATCTTAATGCGTGAATGATTGATAATAAATTTTATTGCTTAATTGTTGTTGGAATAACCAATTGAGTTTATAATTTTGATTGGATTTTGTTCTTGATAAATAGGTAGATGGATGACTAGGTTGCTTTGTATATTATCAGAATAATTATATGAATGATCCTAGGGATTAGAATTATTTTCGGAAAGATGATTCCCATTAACTCAATTTATGCAGAATAATGTTTAATTTTACGGAATAGACTTAGATTTATTCTAAGTATAATTTTCTGGAATAGGATGATTGGATTTAGGTTAAGTTTTATCCTATTGAGTTGATGTGTGTGAGTTAGTTGAAATCTAGAACTGTCTAGGGAGGATAAATGAACTTAACAATCATTTGATTATTGATTCCTTTGTCTCATTAATTTTCTTTTACTTGCTGATTTTAATTTTTAATTAGTTATATTTTAGTTCACATCTTAAAATTTTCATTGATATAAGTTTTCTCAAATACAATTATCAAAAGTAATATAGTCTTGGTTAATCAATTGGTCCCTTTAGGAAGATACTTGGGTACTCATGTATCTACTTTATTAATTGATTGGTGCACTTTCCAGCGATAGTGTGACACCCCTTACCGATCCACCCATCGGACCCTGATAAGGGATATCACGTTGCCTTTCATTATCTTCTTAAAGCCCTTCTTTACTTATGTCTATTAGCTTTTATTCTCATGCACACGAATTTACTTTAGCAATAGAGTTATGGGTTATGTGTCCAAAAAAATTCGGTAGCATAATAGCTGTCCGGGAGAAAAACCCAAAATTCTAAACCAATAAAGGACACTTTTATAGTCATTCTCATACACCCCATATTATCCTGGACCCTTCTGGTCCTCCCACACATCTCATATTATCATCATCACATAGCCAAAATAATCTCAGAGTCAAGCATGCATCATATAATCCATACCAACTAATTATGTCCATAGTATAACCTGTATTAATATTTACAATCCACGGTATGATAATTACACATAACTAAATCCATACCCCCTATATACTTGAGCACCTCTATAAAATATTAACTAAAAAAAACTAAAAAATACCCAAAAAGAAGACAGGCTGCTACACTGCTCGTCGAGGCTGAACTATAGGTCTGCTATCTACTACCTGTGTATCGGGAAATTGATATGTTGAGTATACACTCAATGGTAAATTTAATGCAACATGCATTGTATGTAAATTCACATGCATCATGTATCATATAAGTGTGTCAGGTACATGTAATTGTCTTACCATCAATTTATACCATCGATTTCGTATTTACCTACATTTTCACTTCTTTAAATCTAGGTTGCCATGTTACAGGTTACAATTAC
>CANXYI011794145.1:0-11325 GCA_948208565.1 Hura crepitans
GTTTCAAAGGAATAAGACACACCTAACATTGTGGCAAACTCCTCATGTATAGGGCTTTGAGAAAATTAAAGACATGGAATTATGGATCCCAAAATTAGGTAGCCGCTTTGAGAAAAGACATATTAAGATGAACTCTTCGAAAAATTTCAAGCCACTATAGGGAGCAAGAATAGAAGTTACCCATGTAGAAGGGAGATCAAGAATTTTATGAAGCTTTCGAAGAAATTCATCGCTTATCGCTGCGAAAAAAGATGAAAAAACTCAAGTTGGACAAGGATCTATGCATACTAAGAACGGCTATTTTCAGTTCGAAAATGACTATTTTGGGTGAAAATGGGCATTTTCTTATTGAAAACAGCCATTTTACACTTGTAAATGGGCATTTTATATTCCACCAAAAATGGCTATTTTTGGTGCCCAAAATAGCCATTTTTTGCCTTAAAATGGCCCATTTTCAAGGCCTAAAATGGCTATTTTCTAAAAGCCAAAATGGCCATTCGCCCTAGCAAAAGGGCCATTTTTGCCTGACTACTATTTAAGGCTACCTTTTTCCATTTCTTGTCATTTTCATACATTTTCACCATTTCACCATTACATAAAAAAACATTATATATACACAACCATGCCTCTAACATACCAACAAAGCTGCCCACATCACTAACCCATGCTTAAGCATATGGCTGTATCGAGTTGGCTCACTGATGAGAAGGATGAGTGGTTTTAATGCCTCTTAACCATTACACAGATTGGGAGCTCTAACTGTGCATGCAAACCCTCTGAGATCTAGGCATGCTTGATAGGGTAGACCAACTGCTGGCACAAGTAGGATGGCGAGAGTTTTATTTTTAGAGGTGCGCTGAATATCTAACCATCACCTTAGAGTTCCTGAGCACTTTCTGCTTTTGACGAGCACATATAGGCAATGCCTTAGCCATACACTTCACTGCTCTTAGGACTAGATACTAGATATCATTTCTCCAATTCACCAAGCTACTCCACCTACTGATTGATGGGGATACAAAGATCCTAGAGAGTTTGGTTAAGCATTAAGAGTTGCTCAGTCGAGTTCGCACATTCTATAATGCCAGTCAGACTAAGGCATCATCCATTTGGGATCCTATCCACCACTACTCACACAATCTCTACTGTTAACTTCTTAAGACACATGGGCAGTGCCGGTCAAGTGAACTGATTTGAGCTGTATGGGCTTTGGGCCATGGAGCACAATACATGGTTTAACTCAATGTGTACTATCCTTGAGCACTTACATTGAGCCAATTGGTCTCCTAGTAAAGGGATTGTTATCAGAGGAGTCATCATGGCTATCTTATTAGGACTAGGTATTCTAGAGCAGCATCTCGGTGGAGCATTTCAGTAGTAGCTTTGGGTTGATAGTGATACCTATATAGCCTTAAGGATCGTGAAGACCAACTCACAAGTGCTAGCAGGATACAGATTGCTAATAAAGGCTGAGCTAGATGAGTAGGTAGGAGAGCAACGAGGAGAAGATGGTCACTTTGCTATCAACCTTGTTAAGCTATTAGGTATAGACTTACCTCCCTAACAATTGGCCCAGAGATAGAGGACAGACAAGGAGAGCCTGTCTTCTTCAGCACCCCTCTACCATTATTTAAGACTTTTCTATAGGGCTTGGAATCCCAGATGATAGAGTAGTTCCACCACATTCACACAGGCCTTAGCACAAGGATTAAGGAGTCTCATCATGAGATGTCTAGAAGGCTGGACATAGTTAAGGTAGAGCTCCAGATGCTTCTAACCTAGAGACACCCTCTGGCTTCTTAGACATTTTCTTTATCTATTTTTTTATATACATAATAGCTTAGGACATAAAATTTTGTACTCAAAAGATTCTATTTAAAAAATTGTGATATTTTGTTCATTGCCTTTATCTTTTCATCAAGATATTGATAAATCAACAAAATGAATGATTAAAATAGAATTATAATGCAAAAGACATGAAAAAAAAAGAAAGAAGAAAGACATAAAAAATGGTTGTCATAACTATGACATGAATTCGAATATGTATTCACACACAACATACATCCATGCTACCAATGACCTCTAATGACTAACATATTTCACCTCTTTCTTTCTTCATAAGGGGCAAGCCAAATTTTTCTATACAACATCGTAAATGATGAACCAACAACAGTCCACCACTATTTGCTCAATTGCAAAGTGTAAGAATGACAACTCATCATCAATAAAATTTTTATAAAAGTTAATTTCATATGTGATGTCTCCAATACTGCCTGAAGGAAAAAATTAGCTTCAAGTGCAATATCTCCAGCACTGCTTGAACCAAGTCAACTTTAAATGCAATGTCTCTAGCACTATCTAAAGTGAAAAATCAGCTACAAATGCAATGTCTCTAACACTGCCTAAACTAAGTGAAAATTTGGATGCAATATCTCCAGCATTGTCTGAAATAAAAAAAAATCAACTTTAGGTGTAACATCTCCAACACTAACTAAATCCCATCAGCTTTAGGTGGAATGTCTCTAACACTACTTAAACTAAGTTAACTTTAGATACAATGTCTCCATCACTGTCTAAATGCAAAAAACAACTCTGAGTGCAATGTCTCTAACACTGTTGAACCCTATAAACTTCGGGTGCAACATCTCTAGCACTACCTAAATCCAAGTGCAATATCTCCAACACTACTTGAGCTAAGTCAACTTCAAATGCAATATCTCTAGCAATGTCCAAAATAAAAAATCAACTTCAAGTGCAATGTCTCCAGCACTGCCTGGATCCCATTGACTTGGGTTGTAATGACTCTACTTCAGAACACCTACAAAAAGGGTCACCTCATAAGGTATGTATCTTCTTGAACCAAGTCAACTTCAGTTGCAATGTCTCTAACACTGTCTGATGGGAGCTTCAAATGCAATATCTCCAGTAATGTCTGAAATAAAAAAATTAACTTTGGGTTAAATGTCTCTAATACTACTCGGATCTCATCAACTTCAGTTGTAATGACTCTACTTCAGAACACCTACAAAAAAGGGTCACCTTAAAAGGTATGCATCTCCTTCTTTTCGAACTTTAGGTCACCTTACACATTTTGTAGTCACCTCCATAAAGTTGGAGGTAACTATAGAAAGTGGGTTTCTAGGGCTCCTATGTTCAAAATTCCTATTAAGGATAAAAGGATAAAAATCCTAATAAAAAGGGATATTAATATCCAGTTCAAAGATCTCAAAATTTTCATTAAAAATTTTCCTTTACGTCTTTGGTCGACCCAAAAAACGTCGTAGTAAAACTCAAAATGTGAAAAAAAGAGGCGTCTGTAGTAGGTTGAGGGCTCGAGCCTCAACACTGATACCAAGAGTGGGGCAGGGGGTAAAAGCCCTAGTGATATGGATTAAAAAAATAATAATAATAAAAATTCAAAGTTTTGATAATGGCCATTTTCGCAAGGAAAATGGCCATTTCCATGAAAATTGCCATTTTTGTTGAAATAACCGTTACAAAGGGGAATATGGCCATTTTACACTCAAAATGGCCATTTTTGTAAAACTGCCATTTTCACCTCTAAAATGGCCATTTTTTTTGCCTTGGGATATGTGTTTAAATACTAAAAGTGGATTTTCCTGAAAGAGAGGACTTCTTCTTATTATACATGCAGTAAAAATTCAAAAAGGCTTTCCAAACACCATTTTTCAACCTTTTTGAGATCTTTTCTAAAGGCAAATATACACGGTTGGTCGACCAACCTTTATCCTATTTCTTTTATTTTTCTTTCCTTTACTTTTACCGATCTACTAGTTAGAAATGCTAATTTATTATTTGTACATTATATGTATCATATTTATTTGATTATTTATTTCATTTTATTTATGTTCATCTTTTTATTTCACATACTAACATTGTAATTTTGTTTTGATGTGAGTTGTTTGATTTATTGGGACCTGGTTATCTTTTCCTTTTACCATCTCATTAAACACCGATGATGTAGCCCTTATATATTTCCTTTATTTTTTATTCTTTTTCCTTATTGCTATTTTTTTTTATTTTTGCTCTTTATTTGCTTCTGCTTATTCTCTTTATCATAGTTTATTTTATTTAGATTGTATTTTAGGATATCTCAAATGTATTTTTATTTTTTATTTAGTTAGAATATATTTTAGGTAATTCCCATGTAATCTATTTTTATTTTTTATTATTTCCCTATATATTCCACGAATGTTGTAATAGGTAGAAAATTATTTTTGCACGTTATAATTAATAAAATGGGTTTTGATTTTTCTTAATAAAAGTCACGATAATAGGATTTGTTTTCTAAAATTAACATGCGAGAACCAAAGTTCTCAAGACAATCAATCACTAGATTTCATGTGTGATATTTTTAACTTCAAGCTTTATATTTCTATAAATGTATCTTTCTATTATAAGAATCTATGATTTAATTTAAATTTTAAAACCCACTTGAGAAAATGCATAATATTATAAATTTAAGTCAAATTTTTATATTAACTTGAGGTATAAATAAGAGTAGGTTTCACAGCACTATGGTTTTGGCCCTACAAGGTATTTCCTAACTCTAGTTAGGTGGCGACTCCTACCTTGTGGTGCCTAACTCGCTTTTTCTAGGCTAATCAAATAGGAATGGCTTAGGATTCCTCTAATTTCCTTCTCATCTTTTAGGACCCGAGGAGTGAGATTTAGGTCCAATTTTTGGCTATTTCAATTGATCGGCCTTAAAGAGGAAAGGATGTAAACATAAGCCTCACTATACATAACAAAATCCTTACCCTATTCAGGTTGAATCAGGATAGGAGCTTCTGCCAACATCCTTTTTAACTTATTAAAACTCTCTTGACATTTTGCATCCCACTCAAACTTTATATTCTTTTTGATCAATCTATTCAGTGGTGCTACAATCATAGAAAATCCTTTTACAAACCCTCTTTAGTACCCATCTGAACCAAAAAAAACTTCATATCTCTGTTACATTCCTCGGAGGTTCCCATTCTAACACTTCTCTAACCTTGTTGGTGTTTACTCTAATACCTGCTGCTGACTCTACATTCCCTAAAAATGCTACCTCATTTAGCTAGAATTCACATTTACTCAACTTGGTATACAACTATTTCTCCCTATAAGGTATTTCCCAAAATAAGGTATTTCCCAACTCTGGTTGGGAAATACCTTATAGGGAGAAACAATTGTATACCAAGTTGAGTAAATGTGAATTCTAGCTGAATGAGGTAGCTTTTTTAGGAAATGTAAAGTCAGTGGTGACTCTTACCTTGTGGTGCCAACTTGCTCTTTCTAGACTAATTAAATAGGAGCGGCTTAGGATTCCTCTAAACTCCTCATATTTTGGGACTCGAGGTGTGAGATTTAGGTTGAGTTTTTGGCTATTTCAATTGATCGGCCCTAAAAATGAAGGGATGTAAATAGAAGCATCACTATATACAACAAAATCCTTACCTTATTTGGGTTGAATCAGGATAAGAGCTTTTATCAACATCCTTGTTTAACTTATCAAAACTCTCTTGACATTTTGTATCCCACTCAAACTTTACATTCTTTTTGATCTATCTATTCAGTGGTGCTATAATCATAAAAAATCCTTTCACAAACCTTCTATAGTACCTAGCTAAACCTAAAAAACTATGTATCTCTATTACAGTCCTCAGAGGTTCCCATTCTAACACTTCTTTAATCTTGCTGGGGTTTACTCTAATACCTTCTACTAACTCTACATGTCCCAAAAATGCTACCTCATTTAGCCAAAATTCACATTTAATCAACTTGGTATACAACTGCTTCTCCCTTATATTTTGTAACACAACTCTGAGATGTTGTTCATATTCTTCTTTAGTTTTATAGTACACTAGGATGTCATTAATGAATATAACCACAAACTGATCTAGGTAGGGTTGAAAAAACTTGTTCATTAAATCCATAAAGGCTACTAGGGCATTAATGAGCCTAAATGGCAACACTAATAACTCATAATGCCTATATCAAGTTTTGAAAGCAATCTTGGGAACATCAACTTCCTTCATTTTCAATTGGTTATACCCAAATCTCAAATCAATCTTGGAAAACACACATATACCTCTCAATTGATCAAAAAGATCATCTATCATAGGTAAGGGATACTTGTTCTTCAATGTCACTTTATTAAGCTTTCTATAATCAATACACAATTAAAGGGACCTGTCCTTTTTCACAAATAAAACAGGGGCTCCCTAAGGTGGTATACTGGGTATAATGAACCCTCTATCTAATAGATGTTATAAAAAACCTTTAATTCTTTCAACTCAATAGGAGCTATTCTAAAAGGAGTAATAGACACATGAGTTGTATCGAGACATACCTCAATCTCAAAATCAAGTTCCCTCTATAGAGGTAACCCTAGCAACTCATCAGGAAACGCATCAGGGAACTCAAAAATTACTAGGATCTATTTAACTATTGGGGTGGAAGAATTAGTATTAATGACATGTACTAGGTAAGCTTTACACCCTTTTTAAATAAGTTTTCTTACTACAACAGCTGAGATAAAATTATCTGGAAGATTTCTCTCACCTATAACTTCAATTTTTGTTCCTCTACAGTCTAAAGGGTTAGCTTCTTATGTTTATAATCCACTATAGCCCAATGTTCAAACAACCAATCCATTTCCAAAATCACATCAAACTCATGGAAAGGTAACTCAATCAAATCTATAGGAAACAAACATTTTAAGATTCCTAAAGGATATTGCCTATATACCTTGTTCACATTCACACTCTATCCTATAGAATTATAGACTTGTATATCTATGTTCACATCATGTGCTTGTGTAGTGCATACATAAGAATGTGTAGGTCTTAGGTTTATCTATGCCAAAACTATAAAATCAAATAAGTAAAATGTACCAGTAATGACATTTGGGGCTGCTACCTCTTCTCTGGCCTTGAGAGCATATTGCCTCACTTGTGCATGAGCTTTTAATCATGTCTCCTGATTAGCACAGGGTTGATTCCCTCTGCCCTACCTCTATCCTCTACTATGAGATGCTGCTATAGATGCCTGAGTATAGGCACCCTCTAGCTATCTCTAAGGACACTCTCTCTAATAATGATCTCTAGAACTATAAGTAAAGCATTCTCCCTTTCTACTTAACTAGTATTGCCCCTAGTGTCTCTTGTTGTAAGTGTTATAAGTCGGGGTCTATTTTTGTTACCTACTAATCCTAGAGCACTATAGCATGTAGAGGTGGTCGAGACGTAGCTGTAAAAGCCTGCCCAGATCTCTGAGATTATGTCTACCTCTGTGCCTAGTGCACTGATTGAGATTGAGATGGTGCTTCTTTTCTTCTCTTACTACCACCTAAAGTTGCACTAGACTACCCAATAGTAAACCATCTCTTTCTCTAAAAAAACTCTCTCTGCTCCTATACCATCTCTTTTATATCATATGCAGATGCCACTAATATAGAAAAATCTATCACCGTCGGGTTAGCAATCTACATTCTCAACTCTACATTCAACCCTTTTAGAAATCTCTTACATTTGTCCTCTTCATTAGGAATGAACTCATTAACATATTTTATCAATCTAGTAAAATCCTTCTCATATTCTAACACTATCCTTCTAGCCTGTCTTAGATCTAGGAATTATTGTCTCTTCTTATCCTTGTAAGAATATAGAATAAACCTCTTCCTGAACTATGTCAAAAAGAAATCCCAAGTGAGATCAATCCTTTTCTTAATAGTATCCCACCAATAGAATGCTTCTTCCTATAGGAGAGAAGTTGTGCACTTTAAACTATCTTCCTTTGAACACTCCAGCTATTCTAGAAATCTAAAGGTTCTCTCTAACCAATACTCTGCTCATGTTGCATCATCCTCCTTCATACCTAAAAAATCCATAGCTCCTATCTTTTTAATCCTCTCTAATGGTGTCTTTTTTAGAGCTACTGGTGGTGGTAGAGGTACTGGTGTTGGTGGAGGAGGTGGAGCAGCAGCAGTGGAATTATGTCTAAGCAGATCCATTATCTATTGTAACAATGTCAAGGATTCTCATGTCTGTGGCTATGCTTGTGGCTATAGCTACTGTACAACATTACTGGGTTCTAGTATAGCTGCACTACTAGGTCCCCCCTGTACTATTATAGGGGCATAACTAGCCCCTTCCTCTCCCTAAACTTTGTGTACCTACTCACTCATCGTGCTTGACTACAAAAAGAAATAACCTATCAACCTCACAGTAGTGTAGCAGTTCAAGGAAAACAACTTTAGACATTAGCACTCATGTAAAACTCATAGGAACATGTAACATATGCTCTAATACCACCCAATGTCACACGCCCTACTGGATTCCTTAAGAAATCTAATAAGCAATACACTTCCCGTTAGATCACCCATCTTAGAATTACATTAAGGGTGAACTCCTTAACACTTATGAACTGTTTTAGAACTTTATCAAGTTTTGTTTAGAATCTCAGTCTAACCCTTAAACATGTTCATACATGGTATGATAGACTTAGAAAACCTATTTACAAACACTTAATTAGGTTACAAAAAATTAGGCAATATAATGGCTACCTAGGTGACATACAATTTTTTTTCACCTGTTAAAAACACTTTTATAAGCAATCATTCAATTCAACCTCCTCGTAGACCCTTCTGGTCCCCCAGTCAACGTCAACACACATCAACCACATATCATAAATACACACAATGCCTTAGGCCCAAAGGTATAGAACATCAAGCAAATCAAATAGAGAAGCACATATTTTTATACATCACATCCATACTTTATATATACATATATAACAGCCTTTAAGCGTGTTGCCCTACAGTGTTTTACATGATTGCTATCTAATAAAACTAAAAGAAAGGACTTTATATACCCTTCAAGAACTGTAATGCTACATAACATGATCTCTGAGGTTAGATAGCTTATCTTTGGAACCTGTGCACCAAAATGTTGGTATGCTGAGTATAAAACTCAGATGTGAACTTAATGCATTGAAAACATGATATAAGCAATGGCTCACATGCAATGATGTTATAATAGTCAATATACAGTGTGTGGATGATATTTTAAGTAATTCATGCCATTTAGGTGATACGCCAATTTTACATAATAATTACCAAAATGCCACTATGATAAGGTTAATTAATTAAACATGCAATGATCTATCATTTATCAAAGTCTGAATATTAATTCCATTTAATTTATCAAGCCTGACTAGATAAACTACCCTTAAGATGCTAGACTAAGAAGGAACTAAAAGTTAAGTAGCAGCCCACATTTTGGACCCCAATAGCTATACCGACATGGTTTGATAATAGGGATCAGCTCATTGGAACCTTTTAATAGTAGACAAGAGAGCATAGGGATTAGTTCATGGAACTTTCAATATCTCAAACAACTTAACCACCAATCATAATATGGATAGTAGGGATTAGTCTATAGACCTCCTAATATCAAGAAAATCATAGTAACCTTCAGTGGATAGCAGCAATTAGTCTGTAAACCTCCTAATATCCAAATAATTATCAACATCACTCACTTTTAAAGGATAGTAGGGATTAGTTCATAGACTCTCAATATCTAAAAAATCACAAAAACCATTTAGGAGTTGCTAATCCCTAAGTTGACTAGTCAACCTATCCAATGTCTAACTAATGGGCCATATGACCTTATTTTAAGTTTATTCACTTATTGATCAACATATTATAATATTGAGGATTGAAAAATAGATAGTTAAGAATTTTATTTAACAATCAAAATTTCACTTGGATAGTTACAGGTCATTTTTTGTCCTACCAAATAGTTATAGGTTAATTTTCCTAAAGTATTTTGGGCCACTCTTTTAGGCATAATTAAGTTCATATCAAGTATATTATAGGCCATTATTTTAGTCTAATTATGTTTATGCTAAAGGTTCATTTAAGTATAGGTCCTTAAATTAATTTTACGGGACAGTTATAGGTCATTTTTAATTTTTGCATAGGCTATTTTTAGTCCAAATTAACCTCTTTTCATGCCATTTTTAATGCCATTTGCTCTCATTTCCATACACTTTCATAGGCCAAAAGGCAAGCTCAAATATATATCTCAAGTACCCTTAAAAGGGGTTTTCATTTCATTTCACATAAACATCACAAATTGTCTCAATTTAAGGTATTATTTGCATGCATATTTTAGTCCATTTACAAGTCAATATACCATGCCATTATAAGCCAATTTCTAATCTCCTTTTTAACCATTTCCTAACCTTAAAATGTATCCTAAATTCCAAGCATTTCATGTCTTATTACTCATGCACATTAACTTAGATCATGCCTTATGGTCATTACACAAATCATGCCAAATATGTCATGCTAATCACACACATACACATGTCATGCCATACCTTATTTTTTCATGCCTTTTTTTGCCTTGCATACCTCTCAGCCAATGCCTACAAATGGCCATATACATGCTTTTCTCCACCATCAATCACACATATACATATCATAGCATCACTCAAGCGTGTTTATACACACATAATACAATTATCATGTAAACTATGCCATTATATGCCTTGTATATGCTTTGGCCATAATAAGCACGCACACACACAAGCCTTATTCATTAAGTTCATCATCTATACCTAAAATGCCATGACTAACAAGCCAAATTCCACATAATATGCCATGCACACTTGCCATACACCTTGCCTACACACCAAGGCACCTCTCGACCAACTAATGCCTGACATCAATACTCATATTTCCACCATATACAATAACACTTCATACATTTCCATAGTAAACACCTTAGGATTCATGCCAAAATCACCTTAACAAGCCATATACATATATCACACACCATACGTACCTCTCAACCTAATGAGGACTTAGTCCTTCCATTCATTCTTTTCACCAAAACATCATTCTAATAATACATTCCATAAATAATTAACATAAATTCATGCCTAATTCACAATTACATACACGTTAACCATAATTGCCATCATTTCCATACAAGGTTTTTACACCTTTTACATACAAATTTCAAGTCACATGCCTTTAATGCTTTAAATTCACTTACCTATACAACAAAGAGGACTTTTCCTTGACTTTAAGTTTCCCAAAGGACTTGTTTCCCTTCACTTTGCCTTAATCAACATTCACGCCACTCCTCCTTTGAAAAATCATAAACAATTCTAAAAGTCCCCAAATCAAATTCCAAGATTATAGGCATTTTTAAAATAGCAAAATCCTCATGGTAATAAATTAAAAAGGTAGGAAACACTTGCACATTAAAAGTTGGTTTCTAACACCCTTTTTATGTACACTTGATT